>JBCJKH010076360.1:0-24693 GCA_039877255.1 Loriculus beryllinus | reverse complement strand
AAACCATGTCTCTGTGTACCACATCTACACATCTTTTAAATATCTCCAGGGATGGTGACTCCACTGTTTCCCTGGACAACCTCATCCAGTGCTTGACAGCCCTTGCAGCTGCACTTCAGCTGGGCCATTCATCCTGCCACCTTTTTGGAGAGAGAAACCCAAAGTCCTACATGACCATTCTCAGGTGTTTCCTAACACATCAATAGCTCTTTGTCTTTGCTGCCACTTCTACCAAAGTTCTGCTAGAAATACATATTTGGCTCGCAAATCCGGTCTCCTCAGTTTTGGCAGGAAAAACTGCCTTTTGAACCCTTCAAGCTTTTCTCTCATAACACAGCAAAGTGTCTCCAGTGCAAGTTTTCACCCGTGCTGCAGAAATATTTATTGTACTAGGAAGAAACCATGGAGCTGTGCTGATGGCTTAAGCTCCTGAAGGTATCCATGGAGTGGGAAAATCAGGCATGAAGTTAGCTCTGGCAGCACATCCTGCAGATTTTCATGGCTGATAGCAGAGGTCTCACAGACATTCTCATATCCCCTGTTGCTCACTGCTTCCAGTTCCATATGGTCCAGGAATGCCAAAGGCTAGTTCCATACACAGTGACTTTCATGCTAGGATAGGCTCTTGCTCAGCACTGAGGGGAGCCAGTTGCTCTGGGGTGCTCTGTCCATTAGGTGTTTGATTTGCTCATAGGAGGAGGGGGCAATTTATCAGGGGAAAGATGGCATTGCTGCCTGTTTTACACCCAGTTGTAAATAGCTTCTTGGCAGCACCAGACCTCTGTGTGCTTTCTCACAGGGTCTCACGGTTCTGCACAATAATGGTAAACTTTCAGAGCTTGGAGTGTGAAGCATTTATGAATAATGAGGCCTCTTTTTGTATTTCCTTACGTGAGGTCACATCGTGACATGAGGGAAAATCTGCTTCAAAATGGACATCGCAAGGTTGTTCAGTGACTCCTGGCTTGACTAAGTAGCCACCATCGGTATGTGTGAAAGCCAGTTTGTTTCAGAAGGTTGAGTTCCTAAATACTCAAATCATACACACAACTGCTTACAGAAAGCATTAGTTATGCTTAGTTCCCTAACAAGATTTATGTGTGCGCTGTGCTCGAAGCAGCGAGACCATACTGTGCAACAAATGCTGTTCTCTGACAATGCGACTCACGCTCTAGGTTAGATACTGCTAATTTATCACAAAGGCCTGACAAGTTAAACAATACATCAGGTAGATTTACTCTTACTTTGAGCCTAATGTTCCTCATGCTCTTATATTCTGGAAATGAGCCTTTGGTGAGGTCCAGAGGCTGGCTGAGAGGTGTAATGGGACTCACTCATGGCTATCGTCAAATCTAAAATGATTCCTTTGAATATTGCCTGCAGCCTTTAAGATCCAGACTGCAAGATTTTAATGCTGCCAAAGGGTTTTTCTTGGTAAAGAAAAATCTTCCTCTTGATATTCAGCAGTTTCTTTATGGGGTTGCTTGGTCTCTAGACATGAGAAAAACCTGGCAATTTTGATCATTTGAAGAGAATGAGTAATGCGTAGTGCTTAGTACAGTGTGTTGCTCTTCAAGTCACTGATTATGCTTTATTTTCTATTATGTTGAATGGAGTGATTCTATTATGGCCTATCATTTTCTCTTTTTACTGCAGTTTATTTCAAGGATTCCTGCTGGAGCCCCATCTACAGACCATTTCTAGATTACAATTGACTATCTAAGACTGTTTCAGGAATACTTAATGGGCCAACTCAAATTAGCCAATCTGAAAAAGTGAATTTTGGCCTTGGGAGCTCTCTGAACACATACCGTTCTGCAAAGCAAAGGGAAGAGGCTGCCTGCTGTCAGAATTTCAGTAGGTGTCAGTGTGGATTTTAAACTGGATGCTCAGCCTGAGTATTTAGGGTCTTTGTGAATTTACTACAGTCCTCAGTTATCAGCCTTTGGTTCAGTTTAACCTCCTCTTTCCACACTGATCAAAGATTGCTGGTGATAGATGGTCACTAACTTAGATAACAGAGCCAGGACTAAGAGGGGTCTTTTGCTGCTGTGGTTGTAAGTCTCCACAAAACCATGACCTGAATATCCTGCCTGTGTAGCTGTGAAACACAGCCACACTTCTGGCTGAGGCACAGGGTGAGGTACTTCACATCCATCCTGGTGCGACCTTCAATGTCCTTATCTGGCAGGAATTGCTAAGCCTGCATGGGAAGATCAAAAGAGCTCCTATCATTCAGCCCATCAACATTTGGGCCTAACTCCAGTTGCTGTCAGGAGTACATCAAAGGTAAGCACAAGAACAAATAGGCAAATTATGGCCATGAAGAAAGGTGGGCTGCCAGCGAGAGGCTGCCTAATCTCCAGAGGGCAATATCCAGTGACAACATTCACAGAGAACACTGGGATGGGTGAGAGCAAATGCTGAGAAGGGTGGAAGGCACCAAGCAGTCAGTTCATGGCAGTTTATTCCAGATTTTGGGCAGTGTTTCAGCATATTTCGCATTTGGTTGGCTTATATGACTATAATCACTGTTTTCAAAACTTACATGATATATACTGTCAGGAAATTCACTGCTTATTGATGGGACTGAACTCCCAAGCATACTCTTCAAGCTACAGAATTAGCTCCTTTATGTTCTTCCTCTTTAGCTTGAGGAAATTATCAAAAGGAAAAGAGCAAAATTATAGGCTGGAGGCATCTCTTTTCCCCCAAAACTCTTCTTTCTCTAGTTATTAAATCTTGCAAAGGTTTTAATTTCATAAACTGAGATGGATACAGAGGCACTGATCCAGTAAGTTGTCTTTCACTGATCATTATTCAAATATCAAGGAATAATGTAATTTTCATTCTGTATGGGTTTATTTTTGATTCTGACTGAGACATAACTGTGTGTAACTCACAGCTGAAAAGAACACTGAGTGTTCTTTCTGAGGCCTTTCCCACCTATTTTCTAGGTGGTCTTCATTTGTGTGGCATTTATCAAGTCCAGAGAGCACCAGGAAGACTAATACCCATTACAGAGCAATACAGATTTCCTCAACAAATTAGGACAGCATCTTCAGAGAGCAAGCTACATCCTGGCCAGGGTTCTCTATATTAAATTTCTTACCCCTTCAGAACAGTGTGGATTAGGTTGGGGGACCAGCAAGGTTTGTATGAACTTCTCAATCTCCACCTTAGAGTTGCCCACCATGAGAGTGTGTCTAAGCAGCAGCCTCTCTACCGGCCAGAGCTGTTGTGCATTTGTTAACTGATACCTTTTGCTCCAGAGATGGTGGATTTCAGGATTGGTTTTGACATTGCATCTCCTCTTTGAGGAAGCGCATAACTAGCTATTTCAGTATGGGAAATTCTTGCAGTATGTGAAGCCAGGAGCTGTGTTTGTTTGCTTGCTTAAATGGAGATGGAGTTAAGTGCATGCTTAACTGATTTCCTGGTGGAGGATCCAAGTTAGAACTTTTTGATGATAATTAAGGGGCCATTAGCAAAAAAAAAAAAGGGAAAAGGTTAACTCATATTTGATAGCAGCCTAGAGAAGAATGTGAGTGTCCCTCTTAGTATTAAAATATTCCAGTGCATTCCCCTGGTCATGCTTTCATTGGGAAATAGCACTTCACAGAGAGGCCTCAATGTGTGTACCTGTAAAATCTCTTGTGTGTTTGATGTTGGCACTTCTCTGAAGATGTATTTTTCCAACACAAGACTGAGTCAGTAACACACAGCTCAGAGGAAAGGCTGGGCTCCAGGAACAAATACAGCTTTCGTCTCCTTTCTTTGAGGGCTTTGGATCATGAAAAGAAACGTAACCTGGCTGTTCGGTGTGTTTCTGTTCTGTGTTCTGAAGTCTGCTGTGGAGGAGACCAAGAGCTGGTAATCGGTATTGAGTTAATTCCTGCCTTCATCGTTGCTGCCTTGCAAACTTCAAAGCAGAAAAGCTACTCTCTTTACACCTACAAGCGTAATTTCCAGAGCTGAAGCAGGGTAATTTTCACATGCAAATTCAAGAGGCAAGCCTGCCTTATCTGAGCGGGTGGACATGCTGTTTAGTGGGACAGCAGCACCTCTCCTTTTCTTCCCAGAAAGGGAGCAAGGCAGCAGAAATAAAAGGGTTTCTCTTGCTGTTGTTCTACGGGAAAATAAGTTTCCCCTTTACGAAAGGGGAAAATGCCGCCTTGTGCTTTGTTCTTATGCTTTGAATTGTGCTGAATGCAGGGAAAAAAAAAAGTAGAATTCAGTTTACCATCTAGAGCTTTAGGTTACATTTTTCATCAGCTGTTGGAAGCATAGTGCAGAAATTAAAGACTTTGGCAAAGGAACTGGTCAGCTTCACAGTCCCCCTTGTTCACAGGCATTTGAAATACACAGATTTGTGGACATTAATCCTAACATTATTAATGTAGTGGGAAAACAGGGAGCAAATTCATAGTATTTAAGTTCTCGCTGTTGTTTTTGTTGATATTCTGTTTGGGACAGTTATTTCATTTGTTATTTCAAAAGCTGCCTTCTTGGTCTTGAATATTGGTGAGCTTTTTCACTGACTGTAAGAGTGGAACTATTGGGAAGGAAAGTTATCCATAGCCGAGAAGAGTGAGTGCCAGGGGAATAGGCATGATAATAACTGCTGGTATGATTTAGGCAGGTCACTTTGCATGCTAGGTACTCCTGCTAAGTCATCTCAGAAATGACCTAAGGCTTTGAGTTGCTCAGCTCCTGAAAACAGCTGTAGCTTGGGTTTCTTTTTTTTGGCAGTTCCACAAAGCAGACTGTGGTTTTTCAATTGCAGAATTGCGGCTCTTCTGCTTGCTTTGTTTGGTGGCTGTATCAAATTCTGCCTTGAGCTGGGTTGTCTGTTGGTGGCACATCGGTGAAGCAGGCACAGCTAGCAGGTTTGCAAGCATCAGTCTGCATGGAGAGTGCCAGGTATAAATGTATGAATAGCTAAAGCTTACATATACTTGGAAAATTGCGTTTTCACAGCAGAACCTCTCTGCATTAGTTTCTTGTGTGGGTTGCCAGGTTTGTGAGCAGCTTTTTAACGTGCTCAGGAAAAAGTCACATCCTGATGCAGAGTGGTTTTGGGTGAGGGCAGTACTTTTCACTGGGTTGATGGTTACTGGAACTTGCTGTCCTCAAACAGCATGCAGGGACTGTGCTGCTGTTCCCTGATCCCAGCATATAGTCCAGTGTGGCTTGGCTGTCGTCTCCCTGCACCCCATCACATCTCTCCCAGCTGTCTGGGACACAAGCGACTGATGACCTCTGCAGAAACTGAGGACTTAATTGTTAATTGCTATGGACTCTAAGTCTGATTAAAATCAGCCTTTATTAAATTAAATAAGCTCCATCTGTTAATAATGTGTGTGCCCTTCCACTGGAGACAGAGAAAGCAAGTCAAAGGGAGCATCTTTCAGATTATATTCTTGTGTTTATTAACGTACAGGATAGGCAAGTGGCTCAGTCATTGAAGTCTAAGCCCAAGTCTTCTGTCTCTAGTGAATCAAACCTGAACCCCAGCTTCAGCAGCTGCCTGAAATAGGAATAGGATTAAAATTCCAGATTTTGTGGAATGAATCTCAGTGCTTTGGACCTCACTTTAAAGTGTTGACAGTAAATGTGAGCCAGGAACTGGCCTGAAGTCATACTATGGGTGAAATAAGCCTTGTGGTTCCATTCTCATTCTTCTAAAGAATGAATTGTGTTGGGATGGCATTTCCCCGGGAGTTTTCAGGTACCTCTGTGGGAATCTTAGTGTGAAGACAGATGTAATTTGCCTGGGCACTTTGCTCCTCTGGTTTCATTCTGCTTTTTCATGCCCCTCAGATCTCAAAGTCAGTGAAGTACAGGGACTTGCTGTTTGTGGTTTGTGTTTGCATGTATGCATCTGCCTTCCTTCCCACTTGATGAAGCTTTTAACTTGCCCTTTGATATGCAAGAAAAATGATGCAGAACTGAGATCTAAGTGTGGAGGAAGTTTTAGCAAAAGAAATCCTAAGGAGGGGAGATTGGTAGAATTGCAGGAGCTGATAAGATAATGCTGCCTGTGCTCCAGATCCCTTCCTGAAGCAGTCTGGTGGGGTATTTGGATTCTGGGTCTGAAAGGGTTGTTGGACACCATTTACCAATCAGCCCAGATGGTTTGCAGATACGAATGACCCCTGGGCAGCTTTCTGATGGACCTGACATACTAAAGAACCTCTGGGTGGATAAAAGGAGTTGTGGAGAGGAAGAGGCATCTCTATGTCAGTGATGCTGTCACCTATGTTCTGTCACCTTGCTTTTTGTGGCAGTGGGCAAGTGGCATGGAAACCGTGTAGGGCCTGGATGAGGAAAGTGATGCAAAATCCATAAAAGTAGTCTTCAGTGTGCCTGTGTGGAGGAGCCCTGAGGCACCAAAAGGCATCTCCCACAGAAGAAACTGAGCAGATGCCATGTGCTTAGGTATGAAGTGAGAGGGAAGTGCATCTTACCTGAGGTCAGAAAGGGATATTCCCTGCAGTCATGCACAACCCCTATCCTACCACAGTGTTCAGGGAGCTATTTTTTTTCTCTTTAAATTGCAGGTGGTGTTTATGCTTTTGTTTTTCATGGGGATCAACTCAGCTCAGTCCACGTGCTCCAAATCCAGGTCACTACAAAGGCTGGAGAATCACAGAAAATCCATTTAATAAAATGTCCATTTGATAAATGCCATTGAAAGCAGTGATGAAATCCCCACTGATTTCATGTGGGCTGTTTTCTTCCAAAGTTGCCAGACAATGTGGTTGAGTCCCTGATTTGTTGTTTGAAAGCTGAGGCTCTACAAGGGCAATGGTCCTTCTCATATTTAGTTATGCTGAAAATATCACAAGGCTGTCCTTTTGATGAAGTCTGTTATACTGCAAAAATGAATTAAATGAATGATCTTTTGAGGAGATCTATTTTCGGATTGAGAAGGAAATGCACAAGGTTTATTGTGTATCTTGTTTCAGCAAGAGGAGAGCAACTTTTCTTATGGTGACCTAAAGAGCATAGAAAAAGCAAAGATAAAAGGATGTAATTAAGAGAAAGCTGAAGTTAGACTGAACTTCTCACGAGATACCGGAATGTTGTCCCAAAGGATGTGGTCAGTGCCTCACTGTCTGAGTCACTTGTAGTAATGCTAGACTGAACTTCTGCTCACTGAAAGCTGTACAGTGGTGAATGGGAATATTGCCCTTCCTCCAAGGGACAGATTCTGTAACCTCGTTGGTCTTTTCCTGCTCATTTCCATGATAGGGTCTAGCCTGTTTCGACAGTTCCCTTATCAGAGAACAGCCCCATCCTGCTTGTCAGGTCTTCCAGATCAGTAAGATTTGGAGAGAGATGACTGTACTATTAACATAAGCCTGGTTTTATATCAAACCTTTTTACCATCTACATGGAAGAAGTTCTCTGGCTGATGTCAGACTTTTACAGCCAAGCAGACTTGTTTGGCAGTGAATTTGGATAAAAACACATTGAAGAGGTTACAAATACTGAAGAAGACCTTTGGTTTTGAAAGATGCACACCTTATAAATCAAGGCTCATAATAATGTTTAAAAGCTTGGACAGAGCCCTCACAGGCTGATCAGAGAAGAAACCACAAGTGCAGTACCCAACAAAGAGAGTGTCAGAAAAAGCAATGTGTTCATTCAGTATAGAAACTGCAAACTACAGGAAAACAAGTGAGGAATCTTTCCCCATCATTTCCCTTTATACTAGGTAGCTGCTGCTGAGCGTGCACAGAGTAAAGAGGACTTTCTTTGGCTTAATGGGCTTGGCAAGGTTTAACATAGGAAATAGGTGAGAAATTTAGGCAAGAAAGGAAATCCCCTCAGAGTCAAAGGAAAGCACTCTGGGATGATCATTATTAAATGAAGTCAGCCTAAAATTGGTCAACTAGCAACAGAAATCATGTCAAATTACTTTGAAATGAGTTGAACCCAACCCACCATTACTGGGACAATCCTAATCAGTTTTAATGACTCTTGTGGTTATTGTATACACCCCTCCTAATAATCATCTGTTGTATTGGCTAGCAATGGAACTTCATCCCTGTCACAGGACCTTTGAAATGAAGGGATTTAGAACTTATTAGTGAGAATGATCTGACTCCACTGGGTGCTCCAAAAGTCCAGTTGCTGTGTTGGTTGCCATACCTGTGTTCTAGCTTAGTGGATTCAGAGCTTCAGTGGTGTGTAAAATGTCCTGCCTGGGACGTACCCCTCTATTTTAATTTCTCCTCAGCCTCACAAGGTTTTGCTGTACGAGATAATTGATCAACTTCCCATGCCTGAGAGGGAAGATTCAGGTATTGGCAGACCAGTGCTAGGGAAGAAAGTGATGTTTGGGGAGAAAAAGGGAAACCAATCCCAGATTTCTTTGAGCAAGGAGCCAGGCTTGACCAGCAGTTGGATACATGAGCAAACTGTAGTTTTGAGGACTTCAAGAAAGGTAATTTATCCCAGGAGGGCTTTTTAGTATTTGCTTGCAACTACATTTGTTTTAGTGAACCAAACTGAATTTACTCTTTGGATTTTCATTTCTATGCCCCAAGTTTAGAGTTGCAGGTACCACCTGTTAACACTATGCAAACACAATATAATTGACTCCCACAGGAATCCCTCTGAAAGGCAGCACCTTGGGATTAAAGTTGCAGGGCCATCTATCTAAAATGATGTGGCAGATTTAATTAACGTGTCTAAAAATACACAGGCTGCAATCAAGCCTTTGCTTCTGCCCATGCCTGTTCCCTGAAGGGGAATGCACATAATTTTCCAAATCTTAGGTTCTGGCAGCCACCTGTGAGTTGAATTTATTGATGCATGAGATTATCATAAAATTAATTTGGACACTGCTGAATTATGAGGTTGAAAAACAGGTTGAGAAGTAGTTTTTCACGCAGTTTAAGCAATATGCTGTCAATAATGTGCTTTCAAACCTGTATGTAGAGCATTACAAGACAGCTACAGTTACAAACTGTAAGTGCATGGAGGTGGGATGCCTGTGGCCCCTTGTGGCAAAGAAAGAGCTCCTTAGTGTGGTCCCAGGAATGATTTGGAATGACTTGAATCTGAGCAGCAGGTAACTACAGACATCAAATACATTTCAGTACTTGCCACTCGGGAGACAGATCTTTACTATAGAGTTAGAAACTGCCATTGCACCCAGACAGCAGAGGAGCCTTCAGTCAATGTGTCTATCTGTCTATGCATCACTTGGGGTTTCAGGCTTTATATCCACTTTTTAATTAAAAGAACTTGTTTTTGTTAAAGCAGTGGTGGGTAGGGATGAAATGCAGTTTGCTGAGACTGCAGTAGAGATGTTAAGGGAAAAGAATGAATAGCGTCTGTTATAGTGCTAACATGGTCTGCACAGAAGCAGCTCCCAATGAGCCTTCTTGTGCTGGCACATTTTGGCATTGCTTTTTGTCAGTTGGTCACAGAGGTCCTCCTAGGCTTTAGGATGCAATAGAGGGCCTGCAGTTGATGTGGCTGAATGAAGATTTCAGGTCAGGTTCTTCTCTGGTAGAGCTCCAATGATTTCAGTGAAACTCCCAGAGCATTGACCTAACTAACCTAACCAGCAGTAATGCTCCTTGCAACTGAAGTAATATTCTTCATCCAGGAATTACAGACCCTGTAGAGATGTGTGTGGGGATGGAGTGGGGAAACAGTGCAAATAACTGGGCACTGACAGCCTTTGCTGCACAGGAGGCTTAATGGAAGTCAGGGTTTGGAGCTTGTAACTCATCTGCGCGGCAGAGCCAAGTAGATATTGTGTGTTATACTTAATTCTTGTTTCAGGGTTATCTTACAACCTAAATATTGATAGAAACCACTTTTGAGTAGCTGAAACTTTGGGATCTGCTGGATTCCAGTGCTTGTGGCTCTTGGGAGAAGGGCTGTAGTGCACAGCCCTTATTTCAGCCCGACTGCGATGGCTGCCTCCTGATTATCCGCCTTGGTTAGGGCAGCAGATGGCTGTCAGTGTCCTGGGAACTCAAGTGGCCTCCCCAGCCATTTTTATAACTACACTTGAAGGAATAGATGGAGGTGCCAAGGTGACTGTTCCATTTTAAAGCCCAGTAAGATAAGATGATTGAGAAAGCTTTAAATAAAAGCTAACCTGTGGAAATCCCTTGACAAATCATCCCTTTGTGAACTTTTTACTTCCTCTTGCATTGCCTTAATCTCCTCCAACAGACAGGCTAAAGAAAGTCCAAGGGTACAAGAGAACTATTTTAATTCAGGCCATGAACCTCATCCACATTAACAGCTAGGGCTGATTGCAGAGGGCTTCTGCATGCAGCATGGCATGTGTCAGAGGGCTAAACCTGGGCTTCCTGCAGCAGGGAGTGAAAATATAAAATAGAAATGAGAAATTGTAAAATACATCCTTCTGATGAATAACTGGAGAAGCAGAGAAGAACTGTTGTGCAATACAAAATGCAGATTCATGTCTCTACCATCAGACTTCTTTGCCATCAGCAGAGGCCTGTGATAAACTTTGAGTACATTTGTGTCGGTAGCATTGCCAGCAGTTGTTTTGGTTTGTATTTCCGATCACAGCAGGATTGCAGGGGTATTTTAGTGTGCCTGCAAATATGTGAGCTAATCTAATGAGGTCTGATGGGCTGCTCACATGCCCTGTTCCCAAATCAGGGCTGTACAGTCAGTGTTGTGAGGCTTAATGACTTTGTGCAATGTTAAATTGTGCATCCTCTTGGAGAGAAGGTTCTGGCTCCTTTTCAAGGTCTATAAATACTCTGGAAGTCGGCCTGATTCCTTGTTGAGGACTGTGGGCACGGTGCAGGCTGGGTGTGTATACATGTGTGCTCTGCAGGGAACCCCTCGCCTGGTCCAGAGCCTGCCTCCTTTTCTAAAGAGATGCTGGAAAACACCACAGAGAGAAACAGGCAGTTCCCTCATGCAGGATGGGTTTAGCTACTTTTTCACCTTCCAAATACTTACAGAAATGCCAGAAGGGCATTAAAAAGCTCATCTGTCCCTCATGGGTGTCCTTCCCTAAGGTGGGGGAGGAAAGCATCCAGACCTGGGTCTGATGTAACAAAGCAGAGTCTTGTGGAGAAGCACTGGGGATTTGAATATGAGGAAGAGATCCAGGATTGTGACTAGCAGTCAGGGAGAGCTGTGAGATGTAACAGCTCTCATGTCACTGAATCTGCCTAAGGGTGCACAGAGAAACACATGGGGGACTGTGAAGCTTAGCAGTGTGATGTGACAGAAGTAGCCCTTGTCTATGGAATTTTCCTATTGCAGTTGTAAGAGAAAGAAATGAGCATTGCAACCTCCAGGAAATGGACTTGATTATTTTACTGCTTTTTACCCACAAACAGGGGACTGAGGGCAAGTGCCCAGCTGATGGATGGTCACCATGGGCTGTGGGTCTGCTGCAGTGACAGGAAGCACTAGGAAGTGCTGCCCCCAGCTCCAGCAAAAAGTGCTCAAAATCATTGTGATAGCAGGCACTGAGTCAGTCTTTTGGACTCCAAAGTAAATGCTTCTTCTGGAACCTCTCAGTGGATTTTTATTAGAGTTGGCTGAGGCTGGAGAAAACAGCCCCTCTGACGTCAGAGGCTTTATATCTGGCTGTTTCCATTTTTATACTGTGTTCCTCTGGGCATTTAAGACTTTTCTGCTACCCAGCAGATCCGCCTGGAACCGCTCCGTTCCTTTCTGCTCTGATTTAAAGCAGATAAAAGTTCTTGCCTGCTGCCAATTAGAAGAATGTGTTTCGGTCTAATTTCAGGTATAATTTGAAGTTTATGTCAGTGGATATTTAGATCTTTGGAACACGAACCTGGGGCAGGCCAGGTTTCCCATAAATAAGAGAGCAAAGACGCTGAGCCTAGTGTGTAGCTGTAGATATATGATCACGCTCCCTGTGTTGTAAAATGCGTAGTGCTGCATCTGCTGGCTCCCAGCCACGTGTTTGAGTCTGTTTAGCTGGGGCTAGACTTGTTGCATGTGTTCTTCATTCATCACAAGCCATGTCTGAAGTTGGCAAGTGCTGCCGAGGCCATGGGCGGCAGCTCTGCCCGATGAGCCATCAGCGCTGGGCTCGGCTGGAAGTCTTCTTCCTGCCGATCTTGAACGCGGTTCAACCGTGCTCAGCAGCAAACCACAGCCCAGGCTCACGTGCCTGCAGTGGTCTAAACAGTTTGACACACAAATCACAAGTGTCACTTCGTTTAGCCAACGACTCTTGGCTGAGAAAAACCTGGAACTTGTGCTCGGACCTGCAAGAGACCAGATGGCTAATGTGGTCATCAGCCATGGCACCGTAATCCCACATCAAAACTTGGCTTTCCGCAGAGGTCTGTGAACAGGAGTGAAATGTAGAATGTTAAATACAAAGCAAAGCAGAACCACTCCATTATAACCTGCAGTGATGGGAATTCAGTGCTGCTTTTAAGCAGCAGGGTTCTTAACTCCAGGCTTTTTCTATTTGGTTTTATTTCCCAAACCCTGCATTATCTTGTTAGGAGAGACATTATTTCCCTTTGGTAATTTCTCTTCCCATCCTCAACCCTCCCGCATTTTCTAAGCTCGCACTGGGGAGATTAAAATTTATAGTTGTTGGAGTCTGTCTTTATTTCCCCCCTTTCCTAATTCTTCAACTCATCATGTTAAAATAGCACTAATTAAATCTGTTCTCACTTAAAATGCAGTCCTGCATCCAACAGGCAAAATTACATCTGGACGCTCCTGAACCGGCCTCACCTTGGCAGTATTTCAACAGAAATCAGTGGCACTATGCTGGGGTAAGGTTGGTGTCGGTAGATCAGAGTCAGGCCTTTGGTTATTTGAGTTACATGCAGCCAGTACACTACTGTCTGTCAGAGTTTGTTAGCTCACATGCGTGGTTACGTGAGCACAAGTACATTGCTTGTCTGGGTCAGCTCAGGCTCAGCACCAGATCAGCCAGCGAGGAGAGGGAATTGCAAGGAGCTGTTCAGATCACGTCTTTGGAGGGGGTTTATTAGCCTGAGAGTAGTGTCCAGCCCACGACGGCTTTGTGCTGCACCCACATTAGAAAGGCTGTGGAGGTGATAGAGGAAAGACACTGTCAGAGCTGGCAGCCAGAGTCCCTGTGTCACTGCTTTTTGCTGTCAGGTTTATCCCAACCTTTCAGTACCTATATAAGGAAAAATTGCTGGTAGGTTCCTCTGCAAGCCTTTGGCTGGTGGGTATTAGGAGAGTGGGGAGCCCTTTTTGGATTGAGTCTCTAGTGTGGACATGTCCTTGGAGGTGATATCCCAGCCACCTGAATTCACCATGTGCTTCCAGCTGGCTGTGCCACTTTTTCTCATGATCTGTCCTGGACTCCTGTGTCTCTGTACACAGCTGTTGTTCAGAAGTGGCTGGATTTAATGGCATGGGAACTTCTTCCTCCTGCCAGAGGTTTTGGTACCAGTCTTTGCATTCCTTTCCAAAAGGAGAGCCAGAGACTGCAAAGTCCACATGAGGCTTCACTGTTGCAATTGACCCATGGTATAGCAGCTGAGATGGATATGTAGTTAGTAAATAGCTTTGAGAATTCTTTGGAATAAAAGATATGTACACTGTAAGAGATCTAATTATTTTTATTGCTTGGACTATGCTAAGCCACACTGCTGGGGACAAATCACATACTGCCATTCTATTTCTCTTGGGATAGAACAGGAGACTTGCTTAAACCCAAGAAAAACTGCTTCTGTGCCTTGCCTGATTCATGCTGCATAGTCAAATGCCATGGGAAAGCACTTGTAATACAAACACTTTTGTTTATAGGCAGACATTTAATTATCATATTACAGAATTCTCGGGACCAGCTGCCACATGAGATTTCTGGCTGGGACATTGAACGTGAAATTAAAGCAGAGCATCACATGCCCATTTAGCTGAGAACCTGAGCAGAGTGTTTGTGCTTTCCTGTTCCCTGTAAAGAGCTTCCTGGATGATATTTCTGTGCAGATTAGTCATGAGAAGTGGGCATGCTGTAAGCTTGGTGACGTCTTTGTGACTGGATCAGAGAGCAAATATTGGGATCTGTTCAGCACGGGCTCCCTGTGAGTGATTAAATTTCTTTTCCAAAGAATCTAGGTCATGTGCTAGGATCAGAGCACTGGGCATCTATGGGGAGCAAAACCAAAGTGGATTGTTTCTAAGCTCTTCAAACCAGCGTTTTATTGACAGTCCTGAATGCTTTGGGAAAATGCATTATAGTCCCAGTACAATGTGGGAAATAATGCTACATGTTAATATATCTCTATGTAAAGGGAAGCTTGTAAACCTAGTTGTAGTGCTGATATGGTTTGCAAGATAGAATTGTTTTCTCAGGCACGTAAGGAGTATATTTGGGAATAAGAGTGTGCAATGCTGTGTTCTCTCCTCATCCTGCTCTGCCTTTCCTGCACCCATCACATCTTCCTGTTGGGTCATATTCCCATCTCCATTACCCTGTGTGCTCTCTGCACTGGTTCCCTTTCTTTCTTTCTGCCATTTCAGTTTAGTCCCAGTGTCCAGGGCAAGATGTGCATCCCATATACCCATTAATTGTGAGTAAGCTCCCCAAAGATGACTCAGGAACTTAGTGAGTCCAAATGCACAAGACTTCTGAAGCATCTCAGTCCTCTGCTGGTGCTCACCTGTAGACAGTGCCTACAGGAGCTTGGTACCTGGCTTTCTAAAACAGTGGCACTGGAAAACACAATGGTGGCAACAAAGAAATCCCTTTCCTGTAGATACAACCAAAAGATATAACAAAAAGCTCTATCCTGCGTTTATAGCCATAATCTGCTGGTTTCCTGGTCTGTTTTAATGTGCGTTGTCAGGAAATCAGCTTACGACATCTTCCTACACCCAGAACAGGAGATGAACTGCCAGGAATGTTTCACTAACGTATTTTTGGAACACAAAATCCCATTTACCCTGTAGGGGAAGTTTGTTTTAAATGCCATCTAAAAATTGCTAAGTGACACTGCCTTGCCACTGTGCTGTGCATGTCTGGGAGTCAATTACTCCAAGTTAGGACATGAACTTCTCTCATGGTCCCTTTTTACTCCTTATGTCTGTTCTGTCGCTGGTTCTGGTCTTTGCCTGTGGAGCCATCAACAAACTACAACGCTGTTCTGCTTCCATGTGATAAGCTCATGGGCTTCCAGGGGTAGGTGTGGAGGTTTATCCCTATGCAGGTTTTTTGGGGCTGTGGCTGGTGAGCCAGCTCTCTTGAATGAAAGCTGGAGCTCTCTGGACTTGCACACTGCTATTCAGGATTCATGGAGCCGTAAAATGAGCTGTAACCTTTCAAAATGGGCTGTAGCCTTTCACCACTGGGTCGAGGCTTCCAGCAGCGCTGGGAAGATGCGATCAAAGTGATGCAGGCTGGGTGAGAGCCCTTGTGAGAGCTGTTTTGCTGAGAAGCTTCTGTTTCTGGTTATGTCTCTAAAAAAGCCACATTTAATGTACCTCTGTCATGTTTGGTGCCTGTAAACAGGAAGAGGAAGATTGCTGCTGACTTTGTCGCTGCCTTGCAGTAGTAGAGCTGGTCTCTATTTCTCTTCAGCATATGTAAAGCAGCCTGTTAGCAGGGTCAGTGGTCACCATGGGCAATGGTCTTCAAGTCCACTGAGAGCTGGATGGTATTCAGGCTGCAAATGAGGCTTTACCAAGCAGCTTGGCTGGTGCTGCGACCTCTGAGCTCACGAGAGACATGAGCACATCCAAGTGCAAATACTGAAAGTGAAAAAGGGAGCAGAGGAAGGAGAATCCTAAAGCATGTGGGGTGTGTATTGTTTGTTTAATATAGGGGGTTTTAATTCCCTCCCCCTTTACCCTGAGGTCATGAAACACTTTTTTTTTCCCAGCAGTGTCATAGTATGAAGAAATACAAAAACACATCCTCCTGTTGCAATAGCATCTGCTGATGGAAACCATGTGAATGTTTTGAAAGACCAGGAGTTTCTTCGCAGATCAGGCTGATTAGTGTGTCTGATTCAAATCTGCCCTACATTGCCACACTGGATATGATGAAAAATGACCCCTAGTCCACCAGGAACATCATTCATTCTTTGACACACCGGCCAAGTGTCTTGGGATTTAGAAGAAAATACTGCAGAGGTGGGGGAAAGGGAATGAAGATAAATAAACCTAGAACTGTGCATAACAACCACAAGGTTGGTGAGAGGCATCCAGCTTCAAAGAAGTGGTCCTGGGACAGTTTTTCTTGGCTACACTTTGTGACTTTAGAGTTGCAATAACTGTGGCATGTATCTTAGCATAGTAGAAACCCAGCATTTGAAGCAGGCATCTCATTTCCACTGTGCTTCCAAGAGAAGCCTGAAGTCTCTGTACATCTCTTACACATACGGGGTGAAGAGAACGGAGAAGGGATGTGGCTTCAAAGGCTGTACGGGAAGGGTGAGACATGTACCTTGTAAAGGAGCATTGCAGTTGCTGTTCCTGGAATCAGCTGAGCATGGGATTGAGCGTGTGGGTTTCCCCAAGAAAAGTCCCTTCTGTGTCTTTGGTCTGCTTTGTTTTAGAAACGCAAAGAGCCAGTTCTTACTAAGGTTAGTGTTTCTGGGATGCGAAGCTCAGATGGCTGTATCTCCAGCTGGCTGGTAGGCTTGGAAAGGAGAGGATTCACACTGTGCTGCTGTGGATGCATCTTAATGAGTCCTAGCTCTTTCCAGGAGTGAAAACTGAATCTCCCAGAAGTCAGACTTTTATTTACAGGTAGTTGTCTTGTGGGGCTACCACCCATAAGTCTTCTCCTTGGGGTGACCTAAACCTCACAGATGTGCCTTGCAAGAAGGAAACCCATTTTTCCAAACCCCATCTTCTGTCTCCAGTTCCCCTTTCACTGCACATGATTTCACATACATACAGTGAGCTTAAGTTAACTTACAGTGACTTTAAGTCACTGCTGTAGGCACTGTATGGGTGTACAGTCATGAAGTTCCTGGGCTCTCAGGAGCTGTGTGACCATGGGGCTGGTAGCTGGCATGTCCTGTGGGGGGGAGCAAGGGTGGGATGCAGCCATGCACACAGGGCATCTAGACACGTGAGGCTGACACTTGTGGGTTTCTCATCTCTTGAGTCTCACTGCGGTTTTTGGTGGGGCTCTTTTTCCTTTTATATACAAGCTCTCTTTTCACAAAGCTTCCAGTTGCTGCAGTCTCACAAATGAGATCGTTATGAAAAGCCACGTGAGACCAGGACAGAGTGGCATAGGACCAAAGGCTGGAGTTCTTTTCCCAGGAGAGTGTCATAAAATTGCTGAAAATCAGAGGCTCGCTCTTATTTTAACATCTTATTTAACATCGAATGTGGTGTGAGGTTTTTAGAACAGCTCTTAAGTAATATTTAAGACATAATGAAGGACTTCTTGAGAATCATATTTGATAAATCTTATATTTAAAGAAAAAAATCTACCAAAGATTATTCTATTCAATTGTATCTAAATTCCCAGCAACTTTCTCACCAAGCAGTGCTAAAATTCACATCTTTTAAAAGATTTATCTCACTATTTCCAACCAGTTGTTAAATGCTTGGTGTTGGAGCCTGTCACATCTGGAAGCCTTGCTGTTCGTTACAGTGCTCTGCCAGGTCCTTGTGATTTCAGCTGACTGCAATTAATAATTATAATACTCAGTTTTAATTACTTGGGATACATTTCTTGCTTTCAGAGGTGTGTTTGGCACTTGCAGAAAGCACCATTGACTCTCTATAATCTTTCACTGGGGGGATTAATCCTGCTGGGTTCATGCCGTAAGCTCTGTAGAACCAAAAGGGACTGGACTGCAAGCAATGACCGCTTCAGCCTGTGAAATATTTATGTCTTCTCAGCTGGCCTCTGTGACTTCCAGAGCATTAACACTGCGGAGACTGGAACGATATTTGAACTACTTTAGGATTCAGATGACTGCAAAACCGAAACCTCTGTGGGCTCACATCTGCTCTGCCACATTTGCAGCACAATCTGTGCAACAGCCCATCGCCGATGGAAACATAAACAAGGGCTGTCAGAACATTTCTGTTCAAAGGTCAGTGGTAAATGACAGACACTTAAATGCTGTTTTGTCTCTGTTCCACAAGCTGGAAAATAATAGGATTGGATTTTGATCAAGAACGCTGTTTTATTCCCTCCAGTCATTAGCTTTGTGGTCTCCTATACCCTACGTATAGATGAGAGTAAAAGGAGGAGAGCTTTGATGGATCATTGGTTTGGAGTTCAGCCACTTATATACAGTGAGCACCATTGTGTTTGACTGGGACTCGGTCTGTTCCTCTTGGTGCTTTTCAATCTGAGACTGCTGCCCACTGGGCCAGCCCTCTAACACCCCAGCTGCCTGTGTGCCCCACTGCTGTCAGCTGGGGCAGATCAACACACAGCCAGTGAGACATGGCTTTTCTTAATGTTTGATACAAGGGTACAGCAAAGGTTCTTCCACAGAGAGCCAGTTTCTGTTCTGAATGGGAAGCCATGGGTGGTCCTCACACCCCTGAGCCATGGAGAGAAGTCTGGGAGCAGTCAGTTTAGCTGTGGGCTAAACCTGCAGGAGTGTGATCTTGATGTGCAGAACTGCACGGATTGGGCACCTGGGTTCTGTACTATTTAAAATAGATACAGGTCTTTTCCAACCTAGTTGATTCTATGGTATCTTCTGAGCCTTTATGTAGCACAGTATTGCACCCTTGCCAGCTCCAGCAGTTGAAGTGAGGAATGGAGGTGTCGTGTTTGGAGGATACTGCTCTCAGTCCTCACTCAGCAATGTACCCTTTGCTCAATGTACCCTAGTGGAGATTTCACCCTGTATTTTAGCATTGGTTGGTCATTTAACTTCTAATAGTCCTTCCACTTCTGTTATATCCCCTGAGTAATGCCTGTTTGGAGGACAGTACAGTAAGTGACTTCTCCCTAATCTGATTTCTAATTCTTAGTGGCCTGGATAGACCAGCATTAGTTTGCTATTTCAATCTGATCCATCAGAGTCCTTTGCTGCACGGGGCTGCTCTTTTATATCACTTACATGGCAAAACCACAGCTTAATCTCCAAAGCAAGACCAGCCAAGTTGTGTGTGTGTGGAGCAGAGACTATTAACAGCCTCTTGCTGCACCAAAGCCAGAGCAGGAGCTGAGCAAAGAGGTCTGCTGCTGGCCAGGGGCTTCTGCAAGCTGTGAACAGGGTGTGTGATGCAATGCAATACCTGTTTATGCATTAAATCAATACTTTGTTGTCTGGATGTGGCAGGTTCCACAAATAATGGAGTGGTTTTAAGTGCATATTGAAATAGAAATACCCCCCAAACAGCATTAGTTCTAACGTGTCTGATGAAAGTTAAGTCAGTCATCATACATAACTGAACAAGGTGAACAGTGTCAAGGCAGGGATTGGCATGGGTTTGGGGATGAAAGATCATTAAACTCTCCATTATGAAGTACTATACTTCTCCTTTCTGTCTGTACTCTTACTCTTGGATTGTAGGCTGGAAAGAGAGAAAAATGAGGGAGGTACAGTGATCTTTTCCTGAATTAAGGCTCCTGAGTGCAGTGGAAAAAAGCTGCATCTGCCATTCCACCAGCAGATCCTTCCTGGGAATGAGGACAGGTTGGTAATGCTCTAGGGATATGCTAGACTTGTGGCATCTCCAGGCTTGGAGGGATGCTGCAGTCAGAGTCATCACCACACACCTTTGCTGCAGAGCAGCTGGCTCAGGAAAAACACAAAGGGGCAAATCATGACACTGACAATGTTGGGGTCAGGGTAGGAATAACTTTGGGATCAGGAATTTGACTTGCTGGGTTCTGGAAAAGATGTGCTTGAATGTGATAGAGTTTGGATGTGTTCCAAGTTCCCTTTGGGGTTTCCCTTTCTCATGGCTCCTTGTCAGATGTATTCATTGCTCAAACCCAATGAGATTTCTTTACTTGGCATTACTAGACCACATGTCCAAATCTGAAATGCCACCATCCTCCCTTGCTCTGTCCACCAGCTGCAACCTGCAAGACAGCACATGATCCTCCTCAACATCTGTCAGGTTGGATAATAGGGCAGGAAGGTGAACAAAACAAACTGTTGCTTCCATACTTCCACATGTACATAGCTGACAGTAGCGATGTTTATGGTTTTGGTCAGCAAACAGGGACATGGTTGAGCTGAGTTTTCAAGGGCTGTGGTCTCAAAGGCTTCTTGTAGCTTCACAAACTCTTGTGCAAAACCCAAGAGCTTTGAAACCTCCTGGATACTATTGACAAATCTTGGAGCAGCGTGTGCCAAGGTAAAGCGTCCTGCTGCCTGGGCCACTTGTATGGATAAGGAGGCAGCTGTCTGCCTGTCTGCCAAGCCTGAGGTTGAAGTAAGGGCATAGGTGTGAATGGGTAAAGGTGCAGACAAGGAGAGGCTGGATCTTCCCATGAGCTGCTGCCTGTCTCTGTCATACGCCAGCATGAAGACATCTACTGTGACATCTAGGGATGACTGAGCGAAGTGTGAGGATGAAACTGCCCACGTGAGAAACATCCTTGTGAGCTGCATCCTGTCACCCTGGCAGGATCTTGACTTAGGTCTGGGTGTGGTGAGAAGCAATGGCCTTCCGAGCAGTCAGGAGTAAGCTGGTTTAAGTCAGAAGCTTTCTGAGTATCTCCTTCACTGCAGATTCTCTAGCTTGGCAGCCTCCAGTGTCACTGAAATATGATTGGTGCAGGCACAGGGTGAAGTGGTTCCTTCCCTACACAGAAACTAGTGCAGCTTCTAACCTGTGCCCTGTTCTGCACTGGTGCTAGAGGGCAAGGTAGGGAATTAGAAGTCCAGCGACTTCTGCATCCACAAGAAAATGACTCCGATATGTACTAATTGTAGACTGACTCTAGGACTGATATGTATAATGATGGTTAGTGTAGTGTCTAGTGAGTGTTTGGAGATTTGGGTATTTTTAATTCTTCTAAGAGAATTGTGCTTGGGTGTCTGAAGCTAAAAGCAGAAGTTTCTACCATCTGAAATAACTGTGATGTAGGTAAAAGTGGTAGCAGACTTGTGTGCTTGGTGAATCCAGCACAAGAAGGGGGTTGTAGTGAAGACTGATTGGTAAGCAATATTTGGAGAGATTTCCAGGACAGGCTTACTAGAAGTATGGAATGATTGATGACTGCTGCCTCGACTCTGCTTGGTGGGATCTGTTTTCACATGCCAGTTGTGGGAACTGAGCTGGGTGGCATTCTGTCCTTTCTAGATCCAGCCCCAGTGACCCCAGGTCTTGTTCTGGACCCAAGAGCCTAAATTCCAGACCAGTGTTAAAAGTTTTGCCCCATTTTTTGTGTCTGTCCCCGACACCAAGAGCTTTAGGGTAGTGTGAAAATGTGCATGAACCTTGTGCACCCCAGGTCTGGAACCAAGATCTGGTCAGGGTGCATTCACACATGGTTGGACCTTTCTGTCCAAAACCTCCTGTATCTGTTGCCCTCAGTTAGACTGTCCAGGATCCCACAAAGCAGCATGGTCTTACATCAGTTTTCCATTTCCAAATCGTTGTCTCTGTTGTTCTGCTTCTGGGTGGATCACAAAAGTAATTACCTAAATGAACCAGGCGCCAAAACACCGTAAGTGATCATGTCCTCCAGAGAACAACAGTGATTAGGTCACCCTCTTTGCTTATCTCAGGTTCCCATCCTTAAAATAAGGGCAGCAATATTTTTGCTTTTAAAAGAGCAGGATGAACTTGTTCACGTTTGAAGTATTAATTGTTGTTATTATTATTATTACTCATAGGGATGACATGGAAGCACCTAATGAACGCTGGTTATGTTACAATAGGCTGTGACTGCTGTTGTCATGACTAACAGCATAAATTTACTAGGCTGCCTGTTTATACTCATGCAAACACCACCACATACTTGAGGTCCATTACCAGCAGATCATCATGGCCAGGAAGTTCTTATGGTGCTGATCATTTTGTATGACACCTCCATCCTTTCAAAAGACAGCAGCCTTGCTCATCCAATAGAGTATCTCTGCATGTGCCTCCCCAACAGGAGCTGGTTTAACCCCAGCTGGTAACTCAGCACCATGCAGCTACTTGCTCACTCCCATCCCAGCAGGATCATGGAAAGAGTCAGAAGGGTAAAAGTGAGAAACCTTGTGGGTTGAGATACAGACACTTTAATAGGTAAAGCAAGAGCTGAGCATGCAAGCAAAGCAAAACAAGGAATCCATTCACCATTAAGGCAGATGCTCAGCCATCTCCAGGACAGCAGGGCTCCATCACGATGTCTTGGAAAGACAAGTGCCATCACTCGGAATGTCCCCCCTTCCTCCTCTTTGCCCTAGCTTGACATGCTGAGCATGATGCCACATGGTGTGGAACATCCCTTGGGTCAGTTGGGATCAGCTGTCCAGGCCGGGTTCCCCCCCCAGCTCCTTTTGCACACCCAGCCTGCTTGCTGTTGGGGTGCAGAGAGGAGCAGAAAAGGCCTTGGCTCTGTGTGAGCACTGCTCAGTAGTGACTGAAACATCCCTGTTTGATCAACACTTCCCAGCACAAATCCAAAACACAGCCCCTGCTATGAAGAAAATTAACTCTACCCCAGCCAAAACCAGCACAGCTGCCCAGGTGTTGCCCTACTGCCTAGCAATGGTAGGGTCTGTCTGGAGCAATTTCTTCCTTTCTGCTTTAAGAGACAGAGAAGCAGCTCAGACTTCCAGCTGCTGCCCTCCGGTGCTTTCTGCAGAGCAGGTCCTTCTGGCTATTAGAGAATTGATGCTGAAAACCAGATTCCCTCCACATGTGTCTTTGCTCAAGACCAAATGTTGCTTACCCTGCCTTTTTCCTTTGTAGAAAGGGTTTCTAATTATATTCCTTAATAATTTGCTCCAAGTGACCAGGAATGGTGGGGTGATAGACTGGGACGTTACGCGTGTGTGTTTGGGTGAGCAGCAGTGACATTGTCTTTGCTGGAGGCTGTTACACAGATGTGACACCATTTGCTCTTTGCAGCTATCACATTGAGAAGGAGCTGTGTTACAATCAGCCTTCCTCCCCAGTGGCTCTGCCCAGCCCTGCACTGGCCAAGCCACATGAGCCACACACCCCATCCTGGTTGGGGCCACCTCTTCCCGGTAGCCCACACCTCCACCTCCCCACGCTGGGTTTTGGTGTTCACCTCTCCCTCCTCCCAGTGAATCTTCAGCCAAGGGCCACCTCTGGAAGCTGACTGCATGCTTGACATGATGCATGGCTATTGCATCAGTCCTTTCACAGCTCATGATTCAGCGGTTGTACAAGTTTCATACCTGTTAGGGATGTGCCAGAAACCGCAAATGTTCCTAAGCCAGCAACAGCAAAAGGAACTGGGAGTTTTCCACCCAGCTCAAAACAACAATGGCTGCAGTAGATTTTCTTGCAAACTGGTTTAATTTCGTTGCCAAGAGATGAGAGCAGAAAGAGGATGCCAGGGGATGAGGGCAGGAAAACCAGCATCTGGATTTCTAGAGCCCAGAAAGCCTGAGGTCTTCAAGAGAGCAAGGGACACATTACTCTGCACTGAGGTCTGCTTACAGGGAAAAAAAGTCTTCCTGGAAGCAAGGCCATGAAACCATTAAGTATTTCAGGAAAATCCCAGGCTGTGAGCTCTATTAAAAGAAAACACTTCTGAGGTGCATGAAGCAAAATGCAAACATCTCTGCAGGCGTCAGCTTGAAACTACCATTACCCAAACAAGTGCTGGCACAGGAGCAGTGGTTGTGGTGTGCGAGCTGCGTGTCCTGGTGCCAGACCCCAGGCAGAAGGGCTGCCCTGCTGCTGATGGAGTGATGGGTAACTCAAGAAGGGACATCTCCTGGCATCCCGCAGTGCCTCCCACCAGCTCTGCCTGCCAGGGAGCCGGGAATGTGAGCCAGCAATGGCAGGATTGCTTCTCACTTAGCGCAGCAGAGCCTGGGACACAGCCTGATTGGTTTCATCCCACTGTTGGCTCAAATGAGTTGAGCTGGCAAAGAGAGCTGTGACAGCAAATGCTTGTGCGAGGAGCACAGGAAGCTGCATTCCCTGCCTCTCTCCTGCTCCTTTGCCTCCCCCTGCTCTCTGCAGGGATTTTCAGATCAGTACAATTTAGGTGTGAGGGAAAAGGATTGGACAATTGGGGCTGGCAATAGGAGAGCTGCTCTTTGCTCAGGGATTGTAGTTTCAGTGTAGCCAAGATAACAGTGATTGGCTGCAGTTGTCTGGAAAGAAGGGAGTAGGTAAGTTGAAGGAGTAAGGAGGGATTGCTACCTGCTCCAGCTTGTGCTTGGGAAAAGTGGCACCATGCTGAAGAGATGGACAGTACGAGAAGATGGTCAATCCTGAATTGCCATCCTGCATTGAATGAAAACACCCCAGGCCAAGGGTGATGTTGAGTGTCTTGTCAGGCTGTTCTCTCTTCTGCTTTTCCCCTCCCAAAGCAAAATTTCTGGCAGTTTATGTTTAACAGTGTGTGGTACAGGCAGGGATGGGGGATCCCCCTGAACTGTGAACTGTTGTAGGCATGGGAATCCTCGCTAAAATAGCCTTGAAGTCATTTTCCCAACATGCTTGGATGGTACGTGTGTGCCAGATCCCCATAAGGGCTGCTTGGCTGTGATCAAACAGGCAGCTTAATGACAGGAGATGCACATGATTGCTATGGTTGCTGGTTGGAGATGGTCTGAG
>JBCJKH010076353.1:0-10169 GCA_039877255.1 Loriculus beryllinus | reverse complement strand
ACGGGTACACAGGGATCCGGTCAAGGTTATAAGCATCTACTAAGCTGGTGGTAGACTCGCTGCCTCCCCCAACATAAATGTACCCAAGAATCTGAATGCTTTCAAAAGTCAGTGTCAGAAATGTAGATAACATATGAACCAGTGCATCAAATTAAATTAGTAAAAATGTTTAGATTTAAAGTTGATATTGCTTCGCTCGTTTCTCACAGATTAAGCAGGATAGAGAGGTTGAAAATTAAAGAAAGTCCATAGGGTTTTTCCTGAGTTTCACCTTAGCAGTGAAAAAATTAGCTGCTGCATCTGCATCTATTACTTCAGAGGTTCTGGTCTATGTGGCCTTTGCTTCTTTAATGTCAGGAGATTATGGTGACTCACTGAGATTACCATGTTTGTTAGCCATACCATAGAGTGTAGAAAATATTTATCCAAGATACAAATGACACCTTTTTATGGCAAAGTTACCTGGCAAAGTTTCTGTGGCAAAGAAAAGTTAACTGAATGAAAGCTCATGACAAAATAAACTCCTGGTCTACTTAAATAAAATTATCTTTTCTTGTCATCAGTTTTGTTGAAAAAGAGAAAAAACTGCTCACAGGAATATTTAAATCTCAAAAATACATGTCTTTAATCATTCCTTATCTTATGTTGCTATTAGCTTGTTTGTCAACAATTTTTTAACAAAGAATTTTTCCTATTCTTGGGAATTTTTTGTTATCATCAAGAAGGCCTGAAACAGCAAGATACATCATCTTCCCCACACATATATGCTATCTCAAACAACACTGGTTTAAATTATATTGAACAAATCCCAGTTACTAACAGCCTCCAACTATTAGTAGACCAGTAGTTTATGTAATGATTAGAGAAATGGACCTGGGGAATATTTCTCTAAATTTAGTTCCACATCACTTTTTTATATAAAGCATTATTAGTTAGGCATTGAAGATTTTCATGGCATTCACCAGTGAAGTGGTACATAAGTTTTATTAAGTTAAATGTTACGCAGTGTACTACTTGTTAATATAAATGGAACAAATTACGGCTGTAAATGCAAGGGCAGTTTCACTACAGACAGCTCCCAGATAACTCAAAGTAGCTGCTGCACTGTACTTGAATGGTTGTTTTTAATTCTCTTTCTCTGCTAAATTAATAAGAAAAATGCACAGCAGTGAAGAACCTTAATGTTCTCCTTTAGGAGTTTGCTTCCTAAGAACGAAGTCAATGTATGTCCTTTTAGCATTAAATGGTAAAGCATTTAGTGCTACACAAAATAATTGTGTTTACACGTGAAAGTGGTCCTTTCCTTTGAAACACTATGTAAAGTCAGATTTTGTCAACTTTTAGTTCTTCAAATTCCACTCCCGCTCTTTTCCTTGCTCTTTAGATCCTCTGTTTCCTTACATTTTGTTTTCTTCCCGAAGGAGAGATTCAGGAGGTTCATTCTGTTTAGTGTTCACAGAAAGAACTTTTAGGTGCAACTGGACAATAGCTATTTCACAATCTTGGATTTCATTAGTCCCAGTCAGGAGTCTCTCATACAGTATGATTGCTGAGTAAACAAAAGTATCATCTTGGAAGCAAACAGAGACTTGCAGAATGGAGTGCAAGTTTTTTCCTACCAGCGACAAATAACAGTGTTAAAAACTAATATTCTAACAGAAATTTTGAGATGCTCAAAAAGCCTTAATAAATACTTGTCTCTAAGAAGTGTTTCCAGTTTTTAGATTTAAAAAAATAATAATAAATTAAATCTCAAGACTTAAGTTCTAGGGCTGAGTAAATGTTATGATGTGAGATTTCTTTGTATTTTGTTTATGTTAATTACAATAGATTCACCTGAAAGCTACATATGGTGTACACTGCAATCAGAATATGTAACAGTTTAAACTGTAAGTGGGATACAACAACCAAGGTCTGGACCAATGACAAGAAGAACTTGCTGAATACTACTTACCACATGATGAGCTGTAATAAACAGGAATTACTGTGTATCTACACACTTGAACACTCTAGAACAGCTGTCAGAATACATGTACGTTCAACAGCCAAAGCTTGTCACAGTTGGTTTCAGAACAAATACGCAAGGACTACCTGCAGGGTGGTCTATTCCCTGCATGCTTGGAAAGATCTAAAGTTTAACTTAGATAGTAAGCATGTCTCTAGGTTGAATATAAGTAAGATTTCAAAGCTGTAAAAGACATAACAATATCTGCATTCCTTAGGAAATGTAATGCAGCAGAAATGCTTCAAAAACCTCTCTGCACAGATAAAAGCAAACACACTGTATGTGTCTGATTTGTTACATTTCTTATGGAGTCACTCTATCTAAAAGTGTGACAGAGACCAAAATATTGTGAGCCATGTTAATGAAAAAATTCATCTGCTTTATATTAGCATTTAATGCCTTCCAAACGGCTAGGCATGCACACTATTCTGTGTCTTACTTGGAATAAAACACACCAAGACTGGGATTTACAGCACATAATCCTGATGATCAGACCATGTAGGTGTGAACTTGACCAACAGGAGTGGCTGCCCTAGCTGGAAGAAGGGCAGCAATTAAAAGCCTGTGACTTCCACTTGCCTTATCAGTCCTGGGTTGGATACAAAGAGTTGGCTGGGATGATATGGCAGAAGAAGTAAACTCAACAGAGTATTCTGGGGTGAACCAGCAGTGGACAGACTTAGGGGCAGGTTTTCCAAGCTAACTCAGACTTTATTATGTAAATAATAAAATCTGATTAGGAGATTCACTTTACATAGTCATAGTTGGCTACAGAATCTGAGCTAGTCTTTTCAAACTTGCTTATATTCAATTGAAAGGAGAAAGACTTCATCTGTGAGGATTTTCTAGAGTTAAGTTGTCAATTTCACGCATTTTCACAAGAACAGATATGAGGAATTTGGATCCTACCATCAGCCTCATGGAAATGCTGCTCTTTTGATAGGTGATAGCCCTTATCCTGTGCATGAGAACTCGGGCACAGGCACAGCTAAAGAGATTTAGGCAAAGAAGAGATTCAGAGCAGCCGTGCGGAGAAGCACTTGGGGGTGTTGGTCGATGAGAAACTGAACATGAGCCTCTACTCTGCTCTCATGAAACCTCACCTGGAGTATTGTGTGCAGTTCTGGTGTCCTCAACATAAAAAGGATATGGAACTGTTGGAACAAGTCCAGAGGAGGGCCACGAGGATGATCAGGGGACTGGAGCACCACCTGTATGAAAACAGGCTGAGAAAGCTGGGGCTGTTTAGCCTGGAGAAAAGAAGGCTGCGTGAAGACCTCATAGCAGCCTTCCAGTATCTGAGGGGGTCTACAAGAATGCTGGGGAGGGACTCTTCATTAGGGACTGTAGTGATAGGACAAGGGGTAATGGGTTCTGCTTGTTGTGCCACTTCTGGTCCTGATGGTGGCTGCAGAGCTTCCAAGCGGTGCAGAGACCTCGGCACTTCCCCATCCTTCCTCTCTGGCTGCTGAGCGTGAAAGAAGATTCAGTGATTTACTCTGATGTGCTTGTGTCTTTCCATGTCCTTTCAGCTATGAAGATGAAAGAGGGCAAGAATAAGTTCCTGAGCACAGGTGAAGAGTATCAGAGTAGGTCTTCTTCACTCCTCCAGTGACAAAATTGAATATTTGTATACACACTGGAAAACTTAAATTACAAGTTTGGATACTTTTTCCTTTTGTTATGCCCTAGTTTTCTGTTTGAGTGATCCAGATCTCATAAAGTGTAGTTCTAATGGCATTAATCCTCACAAATCCTTCCTGCCTCTAACATGCTTATGCATGCATAGTCATGGCAAGAGAGGCCATTCCAATATCTTGTTGCTAATGAAGGGTTTTCATTAGTGTATACATAGAACTTACCTTGTAGTTCCACTGGGAAAAAAATGTCGTCAATTCTTCTGAAGTTTTCCTTAAGGGAAGTTTGTCCACAATACATAGAACAGTCTTAAACATGCTTTCTGAAGTCCAAAAATGTACTCTAGTGTAGCAATACATCCAGTAAGGTGCAGAGGATGTCTAGCAGCATTGTCAGAGAACAAGATCCACACACTGGAAAAGGATAGCATATGGCATATGCATTGCAAACCACTCTGTTGGATCACTAACTCATTCAGAAGGAGACGCATGGAGAGGGTTAGATCATAGAAATTTTCCACAGTAAATTAGATGACATTAACTATAGGAAAAAATTATTTGTGAGGAGAAGAGTCCAGGAAACCAACCAAAAAAGAGGACTCTAGGGGATAGATATGGAATGAACTGTGCGGGAAGCTGTGTGCATAACTGCCACTGAAGTCAATGTCTAGAGGGGCATCATGGTGAAAGGGTGATGAGAAACTATCTTTAAGCATGGTCACGTTTACATGGGTGAATACTGAAACCTATGACTTACTATCTGATGACTGTATTCATAACCTCAATGAAAGAACTGGGACAACCAACAATGAGAAAGAAAAAACAACCACAAACTAACAAAGCAAAAGGGGAGAGGAGAGAAGAGGGTAGGCAATACAATCATGTTTTGCCTTTCTGCACCAAGCTTTCAGTAAAGCTCAGAACATTTTAGAAAAAAAATGGGCTAGTCTCATCCCATTTTGAATAATAACTGTGACAAAGAAATAAAATGACTTCTCCAAGGAGTCTCAGTGCTCCTGTTGTTAAAATCAGAGGCAAATGCAGATGCTTCTTTCCCTGCTTAGAGGAAACTGGTGGTGGTTTCAGTAGAGCACAAAATGTATACTTTTTAATGAATTTGTTGTTCATGTGGCCTAACTCCTCATACTGATGGTTTCTATTTTATTAGGGGAGGTATCGTTGTGTGGGTGCTTAAAATGTAGTTTGTTTTTTCTCTACTGGTATCTATTTTGTAATTAAATAAAGATCTTCAGGCTCCAGATAAACTATTCCAGCACCTTTTCTCTGCAGTAAATTATGACCAAATAACAAAATTTTTCAAACTCTCAAAAAAACTGTAGCTAAATACAGACGGCATTTCCCTACTTTCTGAATTACTGCAAGAAAGCCAAATTCTCTGTGGTGGCTCAGGAGATCAAGGGCACTTACTCATAAGTGAGCATACATGCTTACTACACTGTAGGTGCATTGTATTGGGAATAGTGTTGTCCACATGTTGAGATGGTGAATGCCTAAACCTAAGCCAAATAGTTCCTGTGCCTGAAATCCCTTCTTTGAGAGCAGAGTCATTTCATAGTATAGGCGTAAACTACATTGGCTTTTTTTGTGCCTTGAATGCCAAATGAAACTCTGTATTTACAAAGGACCACGAAACAAGCTCTGTGAGTGGAACTCTACTGTTAGCAAGCTACCTTTGCCAAATGCATGGAGCCTGAAAAGGTCTGTTATTGGGGTCCAGCACAACGGTAGCTGCTGTGAAGAGCTGTCATTTGACGTCTCTTAACAGCTTTTAAGTTCTGTAGTAAACATGGTGACTACTTTAAAACTAGAGCAGTGATGTGCCAGATGTAGGCTCCTCTTGGAGATCTTGGGCAGTAACAACATTTCTGACTGTGTTAGCTGGATCTGAGAGGTAGGACAGCTATTCAGTACACTTCTGAGGTAGTCCACCGTCTCCTAGTATGCCACCCTGGCTTCATTCCTTTGTAATTCTGACTCATCTTTGACCTCTCCAGTCAGAACCTTGTAAACTCTCTTTTAGAAAAATCCAGCCAAAGTAGTCATACCACTTTAGAATGCAAAATAAGGAAAGCCCACTGTATTATCCCTGCTAAAAATAGTCTGGAATTTCTTCTGAGAAGCCCTAGCACGTTTATGGCTAAGGGAAAAAAAATGGGATTTGGAAATGCATTTTCTGTGCTGGGAATTCTCTTTCATGCCCTTGAAGAACACATGACCATGTTGTAACCCTCCTAAAGATCACACTAATTTAATGAAGTCTCTTTTATCAGCAGAAACCTAATTACGGTCCAGTTACTTCTGTGCATGTCTGGTCTTCCAGTGCACATCTTTTACCAAATAACCAAAAGTATCCCATCACCCTCCAGCTCCTATCTTCCACTGAGAGCACATATCCTGCTGTCTGAGCAGGCTCATGATCAGAGGCCATGAGGGCAAAGGCAGACTTTTTCCACAGTATCTTCTTAGCCAGGAGGTTGGGAAAAGGCACTGGTATAAGGTGGTGTAAAGCCAGAGTGAGAAGGAAGCCTCCCTTCTCTACTCTGGTTGGTTTTCCTGCCAACAGGTGGGTAGAAATCTGGAGGAAGATGATGCGGCTGCTGAGGGAGAACATAACCAGCCAAGAGAAAAGCTGGGATGAAAAGCTTTGAGAAAGACACAAAAGCAGAGACTGAGCCAGGATGTGGATGGAGGAAGGACTTGTCATGCCAGGAGACTGGTTATGGAAGCTGACGTGGGTGAGGTGAGGTCTGGAATTATCTGGCCAGAGAGGAGGGCAGATGAAGCATTGCTAGAGATGGTGGGAACCAGGAGAAAGAAAACTGAAAGAACTTGGGGTGTGGAAAGTGAAGGAGGAATGAATAGATGGATGGTGACAGAAACAGTGAGAGCAGAAACAGCCAAGGAGAGCACAGGACATTTGATGTTGGATGGAAAGACAAGAGCTGGAGGTTGGTTTCAGCAGATGAAAAAGAATGAGGTTTGCATGGGGAAGCAGAGGTGAAAGAAGATAGAGAGAAGAGAAAATAGGTATCAGAAGCAAGAACTCTGACATACGATTGTGTAATCTTAGCTCTGATTTTAATGTGGGAGCAAAGGGTGAAACCTGCCTTCTGGTACTTCCAAACTCTTGGAGTGCCTCCTTATCCATAATGCTGTCTGCTTTAGGCACATTTAGGTGTGCATGTGTATCATGTAGAACATCAAGTGGGTAGACGTACATGAATATGAAAGTCTTCCAAGAGGTCATACAATACAAAGGTTGAATCTCTAGCACCATTTTTTTTTTTCCTTTTACATTTGGTATCATGTATATCAGAAAATATCAGAGTAAATCCTGATTACTGAAGGGTCTTTGAGACAAGTTCAATTATCTGGGTTCAGCTGTCTGAGAAACTGAAATCCCTAGAAGATTTTAGCTTCCCACAGTTAGGAAGGCAAAGGTGCTGTAGTTTCACTTAGAAATAGGGTTCTTCAGGATTTATTTTCCTACAAAGCTGAGGTCCCCTAAAAAACTGTATTCAGCTTTGCAGAGTTAAATCAAACAGTCTGCAGCAGTGACTTTTAAACCATAGTCTGTGAACCACAGGATCCATAGAAAGCTTTTATAAGGAGGACTGTGTAAAGATTTTTGAAATTAATGGAATTTTTACTTAAATTTAAAAATAATCGCAGATATTACATATATAAGATAGCAAAAAAAATGCAAGTCCTTAATGGCAGTGTAAAGATATGGAGGAGAATGGAGGCACTTCAGAATCAGGCCTCCTCTTATGAAGTGGTCAGTTTTACAGAGCCAAGGTTTAGCATTTGGGTATGTGACTTTGTTTTATGCTCTTTGAGCCCCTTGTCTGTTGGGGATCATACTTTCTGGTGAAGATAAATTGCCTCTACCCACTGTAGCTTTAGGTTTTAGTTCCAGCTGGGGTATGCTGGTAATCCTGAAACACAAAATCATCTTCTGAATATATTGCAGTTAACTTCAGTTGTATAAATCCAAACATTAGCTGGATACTATAAGTAGACAAGATGTGAAAGGAGGCCAAGTTGAAAAATGTGCAGGAACTATGCCTTTTTTTCTTTAATGTATCCTTGAAGTTGTGCTACGTTTCATCATGTATAATATTTTTCATCTGAAAAGGAAACAATATGGATGTGTTTTGTGACTGTAGAAATTAACTCGACATAATAAAATGTTGAATGTCACACTTTGTAGAAGTGTATGGGAGAGAATGGGTAAGATTTTGTCAAGTTTCCTTGCATTTAAGTGCTTTCTTGGAGGTAGTTTTCTGCAAGATTGGGTAGAGAGCAGAAATACATCTGGTTTATATTATATGATGGCTGTACTTTGGCAATGGGAAAAGATGGCACTAAAAAAAAAAAAAGGGAAGAAGAATAAAAAGTGGAAAGCTTGGCAGCTACAGAATGGAGGAACAATTACAAGAACCATCTTAAAATTCCCAGGATTTGTAATTTCTTTTTCCATGCATGCATTTTTCTGATGTTGCTGGTGTTAAGAGTGAGACAGAGGGAATTCAGTAGGATTTTAGAAAGTACAGTTATCTCCGTGAAACAATCTCCTTTATTCAGGTTGCCCCCACAGCAGCTGCTGTGATTTAACATGTGGGTGGTAGCAAAAGGCATAGGAAGCAGGACGCGTATGTTGACTTTAAAAGAAATGATTGATCACCATTTTTTTCTGTTGTTTTCTTCACCCAGTGGCCAGAAAGTAATGAAGGTGTTCACCCCCTTAACTGTAATTATCTATGGGTATAAGACAGAAGCAAAATTAATGCAGCTGTTATTCGGAGACAGAGCTATGCGTGTCATTTTTGTGGTGGGAGAGGGAAAAAGTTATTCAAGCAATGCAACAATACCTACTGATGTATCACCTACTGTGGTTTACATTTGTTCTTTTTTTAATATATTCACCCATGAGCTACTTTTTCTTATCCCCCCCGCCCCCCCTTACATTAACATCAGGTGATCCCAAAGTACAAAGAGTTAAATCTCTACTCACGTGGTAGACGTGAACGTCTTTTGAGTAAAGTTAATGGGAGCCAAAGACACTGAGCATCTGTCTATTTTTGAACAAGACTATGGGGTGTGACATGTGAGCATCTTCCAAGAGTGTAGTAAGTGATGCATCCCCTGGGGCTGCCTTTCACGTACTCTCATTTAGAGATCATAATACTTCAGCCTTTGCAGGGCTGGGGCTGGAAATGTTGGGAACAATACCTGCCCTGCAACAGTGTCTGAGCTATATGACTGTACCCCCAGGTTGTTCAGCAACTTAGCTGGATGAAATAGAGCACTGGAACAAAATATGCTCTGAGTGATTTTTAAGTAAAAGCTAATGTGAAAATGTGGGAGTTTGAACCAATGAAAACACATTAAATTTAAAATTATTTTCAAATGTAGTAAAGAAAAAAATAGTGTTCCTGCTCTTGAAATTCCTAAAGGACACATTTTCCCTCTGAGTCACAATTTAATTAGATTATATTTTATTAGACATTCTTTACAAATTTTAAAATATTGCTATTATACATGCACAAAGGAAAATCAATTTAAACAATTGTATGTAGGCATTCACTGAAGTCAACCACAAAACAGGAACATTTTATGTCAGTTATCAATGTACTCAATATGTATATCTAAAGTGCATTATGTTACAAAAAATATAGAAAGTCAGCAGCACCAAGATACGTTCACAAAATAAATACACTGATCAACAAAATAAATTATGGTAAATGTGACAACAATAATTGTCTTAGCCTTAGCAAAAAAAAAAAAAAAAAAAAAAGGGGAAAATTCACAATAACCAAATGTGCAGTTTCAGAGAGCAATGGGGGGAAGGATGGAGGGGTGGAAATGGTTTTATTCTGAGCATTTACAATATTTACAGGCAATAAATATTTTAATACTTCCCATGTGTTCACTATTACAGAATACTGCAATATGTCTTTCAAAAATCTCTTGCTGAAAATGTCAGCGCCTCCTGCAAAGAAAAAGTGAACAGAAAAAAACAGAAAAATTAATTTTCTTTTCAAATACATGGACATAAAAATTAATAGCAAGAGTGCCACAGACTACCATGGGTAAGCCTTGCTGGTACACATTTGAAATAACCAGGCCAGCTTCAGACATCTTTTGAAGACCTCTACTAGATTTGCTTTAATACAACTCAGGTAGCAGTATGGGGACCTGCAGTTTGTCACAACACTGAGGCCATCTGTTACACTATATTGTACACCCAGAGAAATAAGAAAGGGGTTTAGTTTTCATTAGAGCCTTATGCAAGAAGATTCCTGAGTGCTACAGGTAGAAAAATTGCATCAACCCAAAATAAATATGTCAAGTGCTAAATGGAAAAAAATTAAACAAAAAAAAGAAATGAGAAATTTGCTTGGAAGGTAAGAAGAAGGCAGTCCTTACTGAACACTTTGGCAATCATGCCCCTGTTACTACTAAGTGCTAATTAAAAAGAAAGATATGAGCAGGTGTATTCT
>JBCJKH010076348.1:0-10337 GCA_039877255.1 Loriculus beryllinus | reverse complement strand
TGAACTCCATGAGTGTTGTGATGTGGACAGTCAAAGACAGGCTGTACATGTGTTGTCATGGCCTAACTTAGTGGACAGTCTTTTCCCTCCCCAGCCACAAGGATAGCTGACATGTAAAACTCGTAGAAGTCAGTCTACTTGGGACTAAAAGTTATCAAAGTTAGGAGATTATTGTTCTATACGAAGAATAGACTTTGTATCAGCAGCCTTTTGGAGAGAAAACTCCAAGCAGCATAATGGGAAGGGCAATAGGTAAACAGAGTAATGTGATTTGCACGGGGTTTATTGTGAATTAAAGTTTGATCACCAGTGGTGTCAGCAGAGGAGGTGTAAGAAGCAATTGTGAAGGGAGAGGAAAGCCTGTGAGGAAAGGTGGAGCTGGCTGATCCTTATGTCATGGCTTTCAAGTCCAGCATCTTTATTTTCCCATCACATTTATATTATCTAATCTTCAGCAGATATTTCTGTATCGTGGTGTCCAGCCGGAGTCTTTTAAAAGTGTCTTGGTGTGAAGGGACAGGAGTGCCAGGAAGGGAGGATGAGAGGAAACAGCTGATGAAGTCACCAGGGTTTATGTCCATATCACCCAGCAAAGTGGGGCAGGAAAGCAGCCCACCCTCGCCTGACCCTGGCCCCAACACTTCCTCCTGGATGCTGGGCTTTTCTAGAGACTTCTGCCACGTGCTCTGAATACCTGGATTATTCCTATAACCATAAATTAACATGCTAATTAAACAAAACCAACCCAACAACCGTTTTCGTAGCCCCCAAACTCTGTGTCCACAGGGCTTGAGACTCAATCATTTCAGCCCTAAGCTGTCTGCAGAGTAACCTCGGAGGCTACTTTTGAAACTACCACCAGCCGAGGAAGGGTTTTATAGATCCTAAAATAATTACAGCATCGCTGAGCCTAGTTGTATAATTCCTTGGCAATATCCTAATTAAAACTAGATATTTACACACAACGCTTATTTAAACTTAAGACTTATTTAAAAGAACCTGCAGACTTCTAATAACTGTATATCCTGGCTTTATTGAGGACCCTGTTTTTCACACAGATTGAATTCTCCAGTACTGTTATGAACATAAACGAGCACACGGCTTTATGTTGAGGACTGAATCCTTCCAGGGCATCTGAATCATCCTGGTTTTTCATTTCACCATCTAAAAACTGGTTTTAAAATACTACATTTTATTTAACTTGCTGTCTTACGGCAATTAGAGATCGCTCTGTGTTCACTAGGAGAGGAGAGTCCAGCAGAGCTGAATGTTTTAATGTGATGAATAGTGTTAGGAGCTCAAAGGAAAGTCAGATGCGTGTCGACACTTATCAGAGCTGTTCTGCTGCTCAGAATGACTGTTCGTGAGACTTGTTTCATGATAAACTTCCTCAGAACATGATGTTACTGGAAAAAAAATGATCCACTCTGAGAAACACGCAGGTGACACAGTTGAGTCAGCAGCTTGCAGCAGTGACACAGGCTTACGTGTGTAAAAATCCCCACTGAACTTTTGTCTTCTGCATGCGTATCACAGCCTGAAAATCTGTCGCCACAAAAGCATCCCGTCTCCTGCGTTCACTTGCTTGCTGTTTATCTTCCCACCGCCCCGATGAAGAGGTAGATTCAAGTCTTTAGCAGTCACGAAACTTCCCTCTTTCATCAGTAATTCACCGTATAAGTGTTAGTGGCTCCAGTGAGCGCTGATACCTTTGGGGAAATGATAAACATGGAAAAAGAACAGACCGCTGTGGAAACCAGAAAATCCTACCTCCCGCACGAGGGGGTTTAATTACTGAAGTTGCAAGCATTTCCCCATGCACAAGCATCTCGGCATTCATAGGTGGAAAGCACCTCATGCTGTGTTTGAAATATCAACTGGCTTTAAAAGAAGGCTTTGTGCTTCACCGTGGACCTTTCTTAGCCTCCTGCAGATGGTCCCTATTGCTGAAAAGAGACATGACTTGTGAGACGGGGAGACCTCAGCGCCGTTTCTTCGTGCTGTCTCTAATCCTCCTTTACACCCCTAAAGGGCTTCAGTCCTTAAGCCTTTACCCTCTTTCTCCTAAATATTAAAATTATTTTCCTGAGTGTCATACCGTATTAAAGCAGAATGAAAATGGGTTTAACAATTGCTGGCATGGGGCTTCTGTACAGCATGTGTGTCACAAATCATGTCACTTTTCAGCAATAGGGCTGCTGCCAGCGGGAGGCTCAGAAATGCTCATGTTAATCAAAAATTTTAATTTCAAATCAAATTGACAGTTTACACATGGTGAGAAATGCTTCTCACCATGTGATATTTCAGTATGCTACACTGGGCAAAATGGGTGCACTTCCCTGTTAAGAATTTTGACTGCAGTATCTGCAAATTTATGGGTTTCAGTGTATTGGGTATGGTGAGTAGTTGATCTAAGGGAGCCCCTTGGAGAATAGGAGACAGAAGGGTTTTCATGCAGCCTGGCACTGGTGAGCCGCTGTTGGCACATGCTGCTGGAGAAATGACAGGTATTCAATAAACATCACTATGGTTAAGAGGAAGATTTAAAGGAGGGAGGGGCTGCAGTGCTATAAACAGGATTTGAAACAAATGTGCTTATTTCAGCCCATGATTAGTCTGAATACCAAAGTATTCCACACCAGTTTTTAAATATCCTTCCATTTATTTTCACACGGATGTTCTTCACACAATAATATTGATGGCACTAATGCTGTAGCTAAATCCTAATTTGAACTAGTGTAAACCCAAGTAAACTCTGCATGTATGAGGCACGCTCCATCAGCGTGAAGACCAGAACGTAGCTCCGTGTCGTGCTTATGGCATACAGCCCCAGCATCAGCTCCCACCAGACCTAACAGCGGCTTCTTAGAAGTCACTGGTCAGAATTCAGGAGGCAAATTTCAGCTGATGCTTGTTGAGGTACAAGAGCAGCAAGGACGGTTGATGGAGCGTGTGCGATCGGCCCCAGATGAACGAGTTGTAGAAATCAATGTTTTCAGGCTGCACCAGAAATACGATGCTGACATCAAAAAATGACCAGCTGGAAAGAAATTATCCTTACATTATTCTCCTTAGGAGGTTTTTCAGCTCGCTGGGGGGTCCTGAGTTAATGCAATGCCTAGCTCGTGCCATTAGGGTTGCATTTTACAAAGGCCTTGCAGGGGGTAAGGCACAGGGACAGCAGGACCCACCTTCTTCTATCTCCCCTTCCATTCCCTTGCAAGGGGAAAAGGGTGGATGGGATGGTGCCCGTTGCTGGCAGCCAGGGGAGCACCCTGCAGCAGCACATGCCATCAACATTCCCAGGAATAGCAGGGAAACCGGGTGGTTTCTCTAGGCTCATTTGGACACTGAGTCATGCTTTGAACTGTGAAGCCAAACTGGCAATACCACGGCAGACCTTGGAGATCACAGCTGTCATTGCTCTTGTTACCAGGGTTGATAGGAAAATATGAAGATAAATAACTCCTTCATATTATTATTTTCAGGGAGGCAGGCTTTTCTTTTTATTACTCTTTTTATTGTTAGATGCCATAAATATTCCAGAATGATTATCCCAGGGTAGATTTCATCTCATTTACTTCGAAAGGCTTTTCAGGAGGCACATTATTTTATAAGCTGCCAAATGAGTATGACCATTTATAATGATTTTTTCTTCTTTTCTTTAATATTTGCTGTTTGGATTGAGGACCTGAAACAGAAACATGCTAATTTAAGACATCTGTTGTTTTTCAAGCTATAGGCCCCTATCGGTATTATTGCAGTTTATTTATCAAGTTGGGTTTATGGTAGAGAAAGAGATTCTAAATTCTTATCATTATATCAAAACCTGTCTTTAACTGATTTCTCACCCACCACATGAGCACTGAAAAGCACTCTGCAATGTTAGGAGTCATCAGAAATGAAAAACCACACCAGACATCTTAGCTCTTGGAATGGTTTCCTTTGCACAAGGCCCTTACCATGAACTTGAAGGGCTTTAGGTGCTTCAGGAAGACCTTTGTCTTCAAGAGAAAGGAACTATCTGTGTGCCCTCACTTGGACAAATCCTGGCATGATTGATTCCAACCTATGATCAGTTCATTAACGGTAAGAAGTTGCCATTAATTCCACTATCACTGTACTTAAATACAAAACGAGGTGAATCTCCTAAGAGCTGAACCTGCTGTGCATCCTTTGGTGACACAGCCAGCCTGATACCAGATTTTCTTTAGTTCCCATTTATTAATATGCAACCAAAAAGATGGTGCTCAGTAAGACATATACTGAAATAATAATTAGGCGTTGTTATTAGTAGAGATTCCAAAATGCCCTGAGTATGAAAGGCAGGGTGCAGTGAGACGTTACCTGTGTTCTGATTCACCTCTGGAGAATGCCCATTGAGGCAGGTAGGGTGGATTTCCTAGTGAAGGCGTGAGAATCCTTTCTTCAAGCCACCTCCCTGCACCTTCAGATGTTGACTCCCAGTGGCCAGCAAAGGTATACAGACAGTATGGAAAAGGAGCTGAACTTGAGCACTGGTATCAGAAGTGCACCAGTGAAAGTAAGCAGCCCTGCGCTGTTTTACTGTCTGCTGGGAACAGACTTTTCAGCTAAAAACCAAAAAGGCAAATCATTTACTGATGGTTTTGCATATTGTGAAGGGTTAACAAAACTTTCATTATCACACTCTATTAAGCCAGGACCAGGAAACAATTTCTAATCAACACTCAGATCTGGGCAGGGATTGTGCAGTCTTTTGTAGGAGGCCTCAGATCTGTGTTCTCTATTCTCACATGCTCACTTCCAGCTGTTGTCATTGAAATCCCACATAATCTCCCCGGGTCAAAGGGCAGTCATCCATGACTGCCGCTGTTAGGAGGTTATGCTGATTTCTGTTGTCAAATATTGGCCCTTTTCTCTTTCAATCACTCCCATTCTACTTTTTTTAACAAGAAAGATCCAGCCTAGAATTGTATTACATGACTTTAAAGTCTTAAAAGTGTTCCTCTATTGTACTAACACGACATGCCCCGGACGGTCTAATCCATCCTGCTATGGGCCACAAAGAAAGTTCTGGTGCTTCTTAAAACCTCAGCCAAAGGCAGGTAGGCGAGTGGAGAGAATAACGGCCTGTGTGACATGTGGCCCAGCAGTTACTTCATAAGCAAATGTGTAATTTGTCCAAGGTGAGCTATTGCTGTGGCATTAAAATTAAATTGGAAATAGGAAACTGAAATAGAAGTGGGAGCATTTGTCAGGGAACGAGGGAGGTTTCTGTATCACCTTTAATGTATAATGTCTTGCTTAACTCTTCTATAAAAAGTCTGTGGATGAAAAAATGTGGTCTAATTTACCATTAAAGGTTTATCATTCACAAATTTAAATACATTCACCTTCCAATTAAGCAAAGTGTAAATGTTATGAGGGTCTTGACTGAAGCACGCTTATTCTATCCTTTCTTTTTTGCTGGAGAGCACAGATTAGGACTAACTCTGTCACTCCCATCCTCCCGAGACAGTGCAGCCGTAGAACCCTAATCCTCGGGGTGATCCAGGTTCCCTCTGATAACATCCCCTCTCTCAAGGCCTGCATGTGCTGTGTGATACAGACATTAATTTTCCAATCAATATTATTGCTCCACATAGTTTGTGAAACATGGGATTATCTAGATAGAGAATAAACCCAAAAGGAATGAAGTTGCACTATGAGCAGAGAGGGCTTTTCTTTTAAGCAGGCATTTGGCTAAGATAATAGGCTTGAGACCCTAATTGATGATTACTATTTTAAGGATTTAAGATGTCTATGTATAGTGGGATGCTGAACATGAAAAAGGCTTTAGAAATGGCCGCAGTGCTGGTCTGGTCTGGTCTGGACTTGTGTAATTTCAAAACACTGAAAAGGAATCAGTCTCCCAAGAAGCTGTTCTCCAAAGCTTAATACACTCTCTCTCAGTAGTGGAAGAGAAATAACTGGATTTGGACTTTTCCATCTTCAAAGGAGTGACTCTTTTCCTGGTGTTATTTAAGCTTGGGTTTCAGGAAACCAGCTGTATCTCCGTTTCAAAAATACCTTGTATATTTATGGTGCGATCTAGCTATTTTATAATAAAAATAACACTGTTGGCTTACACAAGGAAGCCTGCTAATTAAATAACAATAATACCTTGAGCACCTTGAAAACATCATCTGATATTCAATTAAGCAACAATAACCCCATGAACTTTAACCTATGGACCATATTCAGACTTTCTACATAAAAGTAATTGCATCAGTCATGATTTTCTCAAGCTACAACACGAGCTCTTGATTGGTAGCTCAACGTCTGAGACTCCTTTTTACCGCTTTAATTGGGAAAGCAGACAATGCTCTCCCTGTAAACTAGATTTTAGGACGAAGGTTAGTTGCCTTTGTACACGTTTACTCATTGAAATAGGAATGTTTGCTTAATAATTCAAAACAAATAGCATTAGACAACAAGTCCTAATCCTGATTTCTCCTCTGCCAGCGTAAATTAGGAGAAAATGAGGTGAAACTCTATTTGATCAGTGTAGAAAGACTTGTTTAAAACTTCTTTGAGATAAGAATTAGGCTCCTGCAATTCAAGCCTTTTCTTCAGGCTTCTTTACTGGGATCTAAAAGAATATGGAAATTGCATTATGAATTTTCTTCCCAGTTATAGCAGTCATCAAGTTATAGAAAGATGTTATTCATGTGGCACTTGTTACGATAGTGTGGAATCGTGTTTGTACGCTACACTAAATGTGTGATTGGGTAATGACATGTGATTTAGTGGTATCTTGATCTGCTTTATTCAGTTTGGTCTTATTAACCTGGGGTTTTCCCCTATAGGGGAAAACCAATCATCCTTGCAAGCCAAAGTGAGGTCTTGCATGATGAGCTAGCTCCTAGCTGCACCTAGACATGTAGTGAAGGAATGGTTCAACAATACATTTAAATGCCTGCTTAACTTTGTCAGCCTGTCTTTATCCAGCAGGGCAAATAAGCATGTGCGTAAGTTGAGCATGTGATTAAAATTAAGCACATGCTGCAGCTGCTTTGCTGAGTCAGGGCCTGCCTTGGCTAGCAGGTGACTTAATTTATACCCAGAATCCAGAAATGAGCTCTGTTAGTTTTTATCAAGTGAGTAAAAATTCTCTCATCCTCATTTTGAACACCTGCTTTACTGCCAAAACGTGACTGGCACTCAGTGATAACCGCATCACATACAGCAATTCCTGTGTCTTGTCTTTGGGATATAGAGCAGAAGTAGCACAATGCAGAGATTTCAGTAAAGTGCTGTCTGAAAAGTAAATCTTGCAGGCTTTCTAGATGTTTAACCATCTTTTCAGTAAAGAAACTTGTTATTTCTAACACCTGCGTATGTGCTTGCTTGACTTTACCTATCTTTTTCTCAATCAAAGTTAAGTAGAACAACCAAATTGATGTATTTTTGCCTTTTGACCCCTGTTAATAGGCACAAAATGTTTACTTCACGTATTCTGTCAATCCTGCTATTTCTCAGTCATTCTTCTTTTACATATCCAGCTTCTTTGTCATTTTGCTCTCATTTTCTTGTTGCACTGTTATCACAGCTCAGCAAAAGCTAGTCTTAGGATTGCGCAGTCTGAACCATCCATGCAAACCTTTAAACTTTCATGGAGTTCTCCAGGACTGGGAATTTGCAGACCAGCCGTGCATCAAAATGAGTTCAAGATACAGCCCTAAGCCAAGGGCATTGCTTTTATGGGTATCAAGATATTATTAATGATTGCCGAGACAAGCCCTTGATTTCCTAATGTTTATAAGTAAATAACAAATTGGGAGAGTTGTGAAACCCACCTTCCATTTGTGAAATGTTTATTTTCAGTATTGAAGGATGAAAACCTAATCACTCTTGTTGTATGCTGTTGTTTAATGATTACTATTACATGTACACGCATAGAAATGTTCCTACAGAAGGAAGCAGACATTTTGAGTATACTCAGCAAAATAAGAATAACAAACTTAGCAGGCTCAGGCTAACTTATCCAACTCCTCCCATACCCTGTGGGACCCTGAGAACTAAAATATGTTTAAAACCGTTCTACAGCACTTTCATTTCTGGTTTTACCTGTGTTTGCAAGGTTAAGGTAGCACAATTAAGCATGTGACTGTCATGGTTTACGGGATGATTGTCATTCTACATGAAAGAGGTTGTAGTGAGGTGTAGGTTGGTCTCTTCTCCCAAGTAACACATGATTGGACAAAAGGTAACAGCCTCAAGCTGCACCAGGGAAGGTTTAGGTTGGATATCAGAAGCAATTTCTTCACCTAAACAGTAGTCAGGCATTAGAACAAGATGCCCAGGGCAGTGGTGGAATCACCACCCCTGGAAGTGTTCACAAACCATGCAGATGAGGCTCTTAGTGATATGGTTTAGTAGCAGCCCTGGCAGTGCTGGAGAATGGTTGGACTTGATGCTCTTAAAGATCTTTTCCAACCCGGTTGATTCTATGACTATGATTGCAAAGGGCTGTAGACTTTCCTTTACAAAACCAGCTGAATGCCCTACCATCGCTGTGATTTGATTTTTACTTCCATATTTGAATTTCACCTTCACTCTTAGTGAGGTAGGAACCTGTCTGAGTAATGCAGGTGTAAGTGGACATGGGAGCAGAGCCAGTACGGTGCTCTGTGAGAAAACCACACGTGGCAGATGTTCATAGCACTGCTGAATGCACTTCTGGAAGTTGCTCAGATACTGCCATGATGAGCACAGTGTGAGAAGTTACATAGCATAGACTGGCTTCCCTCTGAAGGGCTCTGTGGAGTAGTAAGCTTCCTGGCCCTGATCCAGCGAGGCACTTAAGCATATGCTTAATTTTAGGCACATGAGTGGTTTCAGTGAAGACCTAAGAGAATTATTTTTAATTCACAGATCATTTAATTCAATAGGCAGGTCTGCTGCAGCATATGAAAAGTAGATCTTCATATTAAAAATACTTACGAAATTGTCAATGAACAAACGTTGTGTATGGCCAGCAACCATCTCTAAAAAGCAGAATGATGTAGTCATCACCTTTATTATGGTAAAATACAAAGCCCATCAGGCAAAAGCACTTCCAATCATCTGAGAGCTATTTCAAAGTTGAAAATAAGGAAGAATAAAAGCTCGTAGGAGCATTTTTTCATTTGAAGTAGAAAAAAATTTATTCTCTTGATATAAATAAAAACCTTGTTTGCAGATTGAGGAAATTTGTTTGTGTTGAATTTCAGCATCAATTTCAATATTTTATAGTACATTTATCTACAGCTGGAGCATGACAGATTTGTGTATATTTATATGTTTGTGTACATAATACATATGTATACACACATACACAAGGATGCCCAAAGATATACATATACACAGTTTGAAAACTCATCATTATTGCTGAAGTATAAAAACATGCCTGATGTAGAAACTTGTTTCAAGTCTGTTAGCTTAGCGACTGCGTTCATCTGGCACTGGAGGATCCTCACAGAAACAGGGAACTTCTGTGTGGGAGCAGAATTCACTGAGATCTTGGCTGGAGATGTATGGCTGACCTCCTTCCAGATCTCTCCCAAACCTTTCCATGGCATACTCCCTGACACGTCATGTTTCTAGTAAATGGGATACGAAATGCATTCCTTTTACTTCCCATTCTGCAGGTAGAAACAGCAATGGGATATGTTTGGGTTTCTTTAAACAGCTCCCACATAAAACCGAGAGAACAAATGTGCAGCTTGGGTTAGTCCTGTTGCTGTGGTCATTAGAAGAAGGGGCACAGGTATTGCTGGGATGAGGATGGGGTAGAGTGGGATATACAGAACGTAGGGAAGTCATGCTGAGTCTGACAAACAATTCACAGCGGAGCAGATGGTGCCCTGCAAAACATTCAATAATATATGTTTGCGTGCGCCGGAATCAGTGACTCTAAGTAGGACAACCTAAAAAGGTATGCCACTTATCCCGCGGACAAGTAGGACTTTAGGGTTCTTTCCATAATCTCTTTATCCTGAGATTTCTCCTTTGACCCTGATTTCAAAAGCAGGAGGTCAGCCTGGCCCACTAACTGCAGACCTCTAATGGAAGTCCAGCTACGTCCCGCATGAACTGCTGTGGCCCAGTCCACACGCCCTGGGTTGCAGCTCCTTTTGTAATGGATCATACCCATGAAAAGTCAATGGTGGTAGGGAAATACTGTTATGTAAAGTGTAATATCATTTTGATACTGAATGTAGAGGCATTCCTTGCACAAAGGAGGCGAGGATGGAAGCATATATCCTGGTACCTAAAGACAGCCCAAAGCTCAAAGTTAATACTTTTCATATGCAGAGGTTTGTTTTTCTTTT
>JBCJKH010076347.1:0-16228 GCA_039877255.1 Loriculus beryllinus | reverse complement strand
CATCTTCCTGAAACACCTGGTCTTTTTTCTTCTTTTTTTAACCAACATGTCTTGCTTGCAATAACAATCTAGAAGATAAAATGATTTTTGACAGTATACTTAAAGCTTAAGGACTGTGTGCTCTTCCTTATAGTCAAAAGCAGTGCAAAGGGCAGAGATCTGCAGTAATCACATGAACAAGGAGGAAAGAAAACAATTTATGTTCATCTGGATTTTCAACACCTAGCAGAAAGAGAGGAAAGCTAGGGCAACACATCAGGAACCACAGAAAATATTGAACTTGGGTGTTTCTGATGGGATTTGTATGCCAGGATATGGCTATAAATGAACTGTATATAAGCTGCTTGCAGCTGACAGCAAATTCTGTATGATTCATTCCCTTCCAGCAACTCTCCCTGTCTGTAGAAATCCAGAGAAACAGCAATTTTGTCCCACAAAGACATGCATATTTTTTGCATAGCAAAACTACTGTTTACTGGAAGAGCAATAACATATAGGATGGTATTCTTAGTAAGCAGGATGGGTGAAACTCAGACTTAACAAAGTTTTCTGACTCACTTTCATTGTATTCTTCATCAGTACATTCATTTCCATCAGCCCATAAAAACTTCCAAGAAGAGGGAACAATGTTAGTAAATAACAGCACATGTGATCACCCACATTTAAAGGGTAGAAATTTACATCAAAATACAAAATTATTTTTCTCTTTTCAGTCATACAACCTTACAGTCTATCTTCAGTATTAGGTATCGCACTTAAAGAGAGATATCTGCATTGTTGATGAATATATCTCACCTGTAGCAGAGCTGTAGCTGAAACTCTTACCATGGGCAATACAGAGAAACAAATTATTTAGGGTGTTATTTCTTTCAGATACTTGTTTCAGCATGAGATTAATCATACCCAGCAGATCATTATTTCTCTGCAACAATTCTGGAAGAGTTAAGAGAAACAACTAAGGTACAGACGTCTACACTGTACTTACATTCAGATATATTTTATTCTTTCAGGTAACCCTTAGTTATTTTCAGATCATTCATAATTCTCTAAAATCAGTTGATGTTCTGAGTCATAGTAACATTATTATAATAGTGATTATTATTCTTCAAAATTTAAATTAATTAATAAATATATAATAAATTTCCATAAGCCTTTGTGTAAGGCCACTTTAGGACTTTGTAGACCCATACTTTCTGCTGAAGTAAAATAAAAAATGTATATTATTGTCATGGTTGCTTGGAATCACTTCGTATCTTAAGACAGATGTTTGTTGCTATTGTGTAGCTCTTATATCAAAGGGAACTTTTGTAACTTCTCCCTTCCCCCCATATTACTCAGGGTTGTGAGGAGTTTATAGTGCTGATTTACCCTTGTGTAACTGGAAGTGGAATTAGGTGCACAGCAGGTGAGCCATCTAAGGCATGAGATGGTAAATTGAATTGGAAGAACACAGTAATACTTTAGACTCTGTCTTCTATGGTTGGAAAAAAATCAACATGAACTAGATGATCTGAAGACTGCTGAGAATGGTGGATCCACACTGTTTGAAAGCATATGGACTTCTTGCACTGATTGTGAACTTCCCATAAAAACACAGCTTTTTTTGTACAAATAACAGGCCTTCATGCTTGGCACCTGAATGATTGTTTGTTTCCAGTAGAGAAACTGTGGGTTTATGGCCTGAGAATGATAATAAGAATGTGTTTATTGCTAGGGTCACAGCTGGAGATGATTATTACTTTTTTCTTTGTCGAAAGGAAATTCTACAGACAGCTAAACAGGCTTTCAGGCTGATTTAAGGGAGTATTCCTGGAAAAAAAGTCTTCCTTCTCCCTGCTTCAGTTTTCCTGTCTCAGATCCAGGCTTACTTTAACACCAGAAGGCTGGAGATTCGTAATGGTTTTGTTCTGACAGGAAATCATGCAAAATTCACATTGTTTGCTTTATTGAGGTAACTTGGGAGAAATCAGGGTTAGGGGTTCTTGGGATTACAGATTCTCATTTCTCTGCAAATTTACCCCAGTGCCCATGTATAGCAAAGGGCGGTCAGGGAGTCTCTCTGTGCTGCACATCGCAGCTTCTCTTTCAATAGGTTTCAAAATCTAGAAAGTGCTGGAAAGGTCTGTTAGTATTGAGCTCCAGTGCTAGCTCATGTAAAGCCAGCTTGACATAGTGTTGACATATTCTAAACTCCCAGTCTAAACTTTACTGTATCAAATGAGTTGAAGGTGCTCTAAAGAAGACATTTCATATAGAAATACTGTGGCAGCACGTCCTCTTTTCAAACCAAGTCCGAAGGACAGCATATTTAACTTTTCAAAGATGAAACTTGCCTTCTAGCTCTGTAGCTGGCTCAATTGGTGCTAACCTTTGAAAATGGCTAGTATCAGTCAGCCTTTTTATAGACACAAATGCACATCCAAACATCATATTTTGTAATTAATACAAGCCATTCTTCCATTCTCCTATTGACTTTGGTAGCTGACATGTAATCTCATTTAATTTCTGTAACATAATCTTGTTTGTTTTTATAGTACTTCCCCCTGCTAATATTAAAATCCTATTAATTTAGTGGTATGCACTGTCAGATAGATGTGCATCTGTGGGTGGATTGTAAACATGGAAGAGCTGGTATATGAAGAAATGCTTTCAGTGTGCTGAAATTACTTAAGGCTGAAAAGCCATCCAGAAAGCTTAGTGTTTGATAAGTTTTTCCTTTTCAAAAATGTAATCACAATGTTCATAAAACAAAGGCTGCTGAGTTCTCCAGAAGCGCATCCTATTTTGCTCAGTCTTTGCAAGCTGAAATAGTATCTTTAAGAATTTTCTTTGCCTGACTACAAACAATATAGTTTATATTTTATTCTAATTTTGTAGGATGGACTTTAAGAATCAGGAAGTCTCATGTTTCAGACTGAATCAGCTGGTGAACATTCAAATTGTAAATATAGACTAGTGCATGACCAGTTATAGAGATATGTGATGTCGAGAACTTCAGCTGAGATTCTCCTGAGTAACAGAGGAGAGAAATTAGATTTTTTTGGCAGCAGCTTATCTTACCAGAAAACTAGACATTACGAATACATCAGAGGAACGAAGCTTAAAATGGTGTATTTCCTTCAAATTGCAAATGGTTCACAGATATTTGCATTGTAGATGCTGACAGCTGTTGAAATCAATTGCACCCAGAAAACAGCACATACAAGGTAAAGGTGGATTTTGACGCCCAGTAGGACTTTAAATGGCTTCAATCTGGAACTTCATCAACACTGAAATAGAAGTAGTTGTGCCTCACCATTGATCACATCAGGACATGTAGCCTGCAAGCCTTAGAAGTTATTGGAGAGCTGGACACAGTAAATGTCTTTGAAGAAACACAATTACAACCTTAATTTCCTATATCAGTGAGCTTCTTTTTAGAATTAATGGGTCCTAGGTACTTATATGGGAAGTTCCTATCTAGACACCTACAAGAACTAGAAAATAGACAAGCACCAACATATCATGGTATACAATCATAACCTGGTATTTATGTACCATGTAGATATTCCAGCTTAGATGGGAAACACATGATTTTGAGTACTATATAAATACAATGGAAGACAGCTCTTGTTTTTTCACTAAAATATTTGAAATGAGATGACAACGGTATCAGAGGTAGAGAAATCATCCTTATGTTATGAAGCAGGTTAGGGGCAAAACCAGCACAGACATCAGATTGCTGGAGCTTTTCACTTCCATGAGGTCATATTGCCTTCCTGCTCTCTGTAAAAAACCTAGCTATGGATAATAAACTCCATTACTACAATTAAAAACAGAGCTTGTTCCCATTGCCTGGCCCTTGAGGAAATGCCTGGACTTTACTCCCACGAGGTTGTTTAAATGTACTAAAATAGTGTGGTATGTATGCTATTAAGCTCCTGATTAACCAAGACACAGGTGCAGAGACAGAGATGCACACAAAGTTTAAGGATGTTGCACTGTGTCTGAGCAGAACCATAGGGTCAGGTCATGGTGCATTTCCTCTTTACAGTGAAAAAAGCTTTAAATATGGTTTCACACACAGATTATCTCAGGTCCTGAAACACACTGGTCATTTGAAAGGCAACAGAATGAGGACAGTTCAGCCTTGGGACTGTATGCAATGTAATCACAGGTATAGATGTGATCTGGTCATTAGTCTTACAAAGTCTTCTTGCCTTCTCAAGGCTAAGCAACAAATAACTAACACTTGTTTCTGTCATCAAAGACTAGCTAAAATGGTTTGTAATTCCTCACTTTCCTTCCTTATAAGCATACTCTGCCTGAAATCACTTACTTTGGGTCAAGCAGTTCCCTCTGTATTAACATAATCAAAAAAGAAACCAAATCCAAAACCAAAACCACCTTCTACTGATTAAGTGTATACATGAAAGGTGCAGCCTGTACTGCCAGATTTTCAATGATCATTTTCTCTTAGATGGAATTCTTAAAAATATAATAACCAATAAAAGCTTTTTCCCTGAACTAAAAGCACCTTAGCTGTTTCCTGTTGTACTGTACTGAACAGTAAGCATAAATGCAGCTGTTAAATCAGTGGCATATCAGCCTGGCAGGCCTAAGTATAGCTAGTTTAGCTTGTCTTGTGATTAATGTCAAGTAAAAGTAGGTGACAGTAATTGGTGCTGTTGGGAAATGAGTTCTGGGAAGAAAGCAGTTCTGTGAATGCAGAGAAATGCAGCATCACATGGATTGCAAGCTTACTGTGTCAAGGAGATATTCCAAATTCAGAACTAGGGAGTGAAATTATGCAGCTAATGAAATATACATCTGAGGAATCCCTTTAAAATATTCAGCTAGAGACATCCCTAGCTCATGTCTGGGAAGGCAAATAATTGTGCCTGGTAATAAGCCCTTATATCTATGGGTAACATTATATATTTTTTGGTTATGTGGTTTATCTAGAATAAAGACTTAGTAAAATGAGACCAACATTAAAAATGGGCCAGATAAATAACTCTGCTGAAGTTAATGACATAATCTGAAAGTTCTGAGTCATACTTATAGTACATACTATACATAGTATATCAATACTATATACTGTAGAAAACTGAACTGAGTCTTCAATACCCAGCTCATGTGTGCCCACCTACATACAGGTATTCTAATGGCTGATTCTGCTGTCTGTGTGCAACTACAAAGTGCCTTTCTGAGATACCCTAGAATACTGTGTCATGTTTGCCATACCATGTTGCTGTCTCTGATGCTGCAGGGAATCTCAACAAGCAGTAGATGTCAATAATGAAGAGGCATGCAAAAAATTGTGTCACAGATCTTGATCTGGGGATCCCAGAGCACCAGCTGGGAAATGCGACTATGGGAGAGTGCATGTCATAAGAGTGAACAGAGCTGATTTGCTTTTTTCAGAATAATTGAGGGCTGTAATTTAAAATTATTTGGGGGGGGAGGAGGGGGAGGGGAAGAAGGGTGGTGGTGGAGAGGATGTGCGGCCCGCCCTTGTCCTCTGAGAAATGAAAGACTCATACAGTATTAAGGCATAATAGGTGAGCTGTAACCATTTTATAGCTCTGGTCTATTTCATTTGCCTCTTTCAAGGCTGAAGACAATGTAATATAGCAGTGGTTGTAAAGTTTGTCAACATTTTAAAGGCATAAAAAAACTGGGAAGAGGACCATTTGCTGCAAACAGTGTTTATAAAGCCCACAGTAGGCAACAGAGAATTTTAGCTTTAAGAACACAAGATAAATCTAAGGTTAGTGGGTTTGGTAGGTGGAGATTTGTGGCTTATGGGATTGTAACCTGCATTACATGGGACATACCATGAAACAGTGGAATAGCTCAAGAGAAGTAGCTCTGCTCAGGTATGTGTCTCACAGTGAGAGCCTCAAATTTGTGCTACAGCTCACCGTTGGGTAAGAGGTAGTCAGGAGCATGAAAAGCACAAATCTGAGGAAGAAATCATGAGACTGCTATAAGTACATTAGATGCCAGAGAGGGTAGGAGGTCCTCTGTTAGAGTTAGCTATATTTAAAATAATTCTGTATTTGTAAAGATTTTAAGGTCATTATATCATAACAAATTCTTAGATGAGAAAGTTAAATAGAAATGAACTGATAATTAGTGGGAGAAGGAATCACTGATATGTTCTGAAATATATGCAAATGAATACTTAAATGAAAAGACCTAGGTTAAAAGGATACTTCTTGGAAAATATTTCCATTGGATTTTTTTGGGAAAACAGCATTCAAATTTGTTGGTTAAATTTCCTGTCAGGCCAATCAAGTATATAAAAAAGGCAGATTAATGTCTAAACACTTTTTTTATTTTCTTTCTAAAAATAATTTCCCTTATTAGTCATAAAGACTGCTACTTCTTGGTTACTGCCAAAATAAATCTATGGCTCTGTTCAATAATTTTAGTGTGACTGCTAGGATTTGGAGGCAGAAGCATTAACATATGTTAAATGAGACTTCCATAATTTTAAACTAATCATATATAGAATGCATTTGATAGAACTGAATGAAATTACATACTATTAGAGCTTTATTAATACACTCCATTAATGGAAAATACACTTCTATCCAATGTACTGGTGATCAAGGCAGAATTTAAAACAGTAGGTAGCAAGCATGTGCAGATGGATACAGATGGTGTATGAAGCAATTCTAAGTGCATCAATCAAAAGCTTCAAACGTATTTCATACACAAGAAAATATATATTGCCAAGAATGTCTTGCTTTCTATTACCACAATTATGCACAAAAGTGACAGATTCCTAGTAAGGCTCCTGGTATGCAAAGACTAAGTCAGGCAGCACTGCATCATGTAAGATTGCTATGAAGTTCTCCATCTGGACCAAGCAGAGGAAAAAGTCAAACAAGAAAAAATTATGACACGTCCTTGCTTTTTCAAGTGCTTCCCTTATATCTTTAAGCAGAACAGAAAAACAAAAGGTGAAATATCTACGTGTGAAGTAACTGTAAAGCTACACTTATAAATGCATGGAAAGGATTAAAATTAATAGTGAAGATCAAAAATCTGTATTGATCCATAAAGTCCACATATTTTTCAACAAGGCAGTCATCATACTAGTATGGGTATATAAAAAACTGTACTACTGATAATTTTTCTGTCCTCTACCTTGTATATCAGGATGAGAGAGACATTCTGATATTATAGAGCTCCATGCAGAACCCACTTATTATTAGGGCTCTGCTAGAGTTCCCTGAAGAATTCCTAAGTGGGATGGTGGTATAAACTGTGCATACACATGAGAATGCAAACAAGAGCAATGAACATACTGTTCTCACAGATACAGCAATTCAGCATTTGATCTGTTTCTTGCATTTGGGAATGAGGACACAGTGGTCAGCTCAGCTTTACTACGCAAATGAATTATGCTCTTTCCAGGAAGATACACAATGGGTATTAGTAATTCAGGAAGGGCTGCTGTTTATAACACCTCCAGCAGTACACCTGAGGTGGATGTCCCATCCTAAGGAGAATCTTCATTAGAGCAGACTAGTCTCTGAGGAGAAGAGGAGTCTGTATCTTAGAAGCACAAGCTTGACCTTTGTTTAATGCTGCTGTTTACTCACTAGAAACTTAGCTCAGGAACTGCAAAGACAGAAATCCTCAGTGTCAGAGCAAGAAGATTAAAGTAGAAGAATGGACCTAAAAAGCTGGCTTCGGAAGTAAAACATAACATCTGAAAAGGAAGCAGATGTATTTAGATGTTGAGGCAAAGACAAGAAAAATATGTTAGACTTGAAAGAGATACAGGGTAGAATTAGATTAAGAAATACAGTGTATTGAAAGCCAACACGAAAATAACAAATTTCAGAAGCAAATACAATATTGCCATACCAGCATTACAGCTGAATTGTGGAGTAGTTTCCAGTAGGAATTTTCACTTTGCCTGAAGTTTATCCACAGTTATCAAACTCTGAATTCAACTGCTTGTCATCTTGAAAATTGTTTACCCAGTAAGTATACTAGCAAGTGTTTAGAAGACCTGTGTACTTTGCTAATGGCTTATTTTAGATCTGGACAACTTTTTATCACCTTTACATTTTCAAAATGAAGCCCATCATTGAATAAGAATCAAGTCTCCCTCTTTCTGTTTCCCCAAAGAAATTTATCTCTAAGGTTTTTGTTTTATAACACTGACTTTATGTATTAGCAGGTGGCTTGATTTTTTTCTTTTGAAACACTGCTTTAGGCTTACAGAATCTCCAGGAGGATGGTGTCTGTGACTTTTGAGAGAATAATAAAGAAGTGACAGGGGAGAGAGAAGCAGAAAATAACAAAGCAATATACTGTAGGGAACTGCATTTATCAAAGGACAAATATATCTGAACTTCACATAAGAATGCCTGATACATTGAAAAAAGTATTCAGATTTCAGTAAATACTTCAGCACACTACACAAAGCTCTTTTATGCTGGCACTTGCAAGTGCTGCAAGTTTCCAAATTTGTCTCTGGAACTTTGTTCTAGTTATGCTAGTAATATCTAGATTAGGCACGATATTGCCACTCAAGGTCATCATCTCCAATAAGCACAACTCTGGAATTCTTGTAGACAGGATTGAATGAAATGACACATCTACAAAAAATATGCAGATTCTCTCTGTATGTGTATGGAGATTTCTTTCCTATTAGTTTTTGTGTTGGTTTCCTTGCAGTTTATTTTGCTGTCTCATAGCAAGCATTTACTTTTTATTTTTTATGAGCTGTAGGGTAGAACAAGTAAGTTCTCTATTTCTTGCTTTGATCCAATTGATTTCTTGCAATTTTTTTTTTCACATGTTCCTTTCTGTTATGGATTTTGCTCTTCCCAGTTCAGCATTTGTAGCTAAAAGAAATAGCAACTTCCAGATAAAATGTGCTTTATTGTGTGGTTTTTTAACCCTCCAGTAAGTTTTAGGTATAGGATCTTCATTTCTGGAAAACAAATAGATACATTACTGCAAAACTGTACTAGCCTTTCATCTTTAGAAGGCCTGTTGAATATAGTCAGTGAGACTCAGTGCTAATTTAACTGACAGGGAGAAAAATGAATGTACAGAAATACATTTTGTGATGTTGGACAGTGAATCAAGGAGATCTGAGCTCAAATGTTAAAATGCCACAGTGTGTCTGCAACACACAGTGATTTTTGATCTGGAGTGTTCTGAAATCAGCAGCAGTCTGAACATGTCACTCACGGCAGTGTTCAAGTCCGGGTTGGACAGGCCTTTGAGCAACCTGGGCTAGTGGAAGTTGTCCCTGCCCATGCCAGGGTTTTGCAACTAGATGATCTGTAAAGGTTCCTTCCAACTCAAACTATTTTATGATTCTATGTCAACCTGGCCCACCTATAAACTTGAGATAACCAATCTGATGAGCTGTTACACAAATTTGTGTGCATATTCACCTCCCTCTGGTACTGTTCCAACAGGTTAAAATTCTGTAAGTTGTCCTGGAATTGTTTCCATTCTGAATGTAGATCCTGGCCACCCCATTGATTTATCCATCTTCACTCTGAAATCAGTCTACTCTTGTTCAAAAGAGTTTCTTCTATTCGCCATGTGCTGCACTGAGTAGTTCATCCTGAGAAGATGTCAGGGGCTCTACATATTTTATTCCTATTGTGCTAACAATCCTTTTTTTAGATATCTATGAGAGATTTATGCCACCAATGCTGCATTTATTTGTGAGCACATTCATGTTAGAAATGACCAGATGCTATTCATTCCTTAACTATTACATTGAACTGTGCTATTCTGATTGAAATCAATTGTATTGATGTAAGTTTTCAGAATCAGTGGAAAATGAACTGGCTTATTAAGAATTACTAATGCCCCCTTCTTCTTGATCTAAGTTTTTTGTTGTTTTCTTGGTTGTTTTGTGGTTTGGTTTTTGGGGTTTTTTTTGGTCGGTTGTTTGTTTTGGGGTTTTTGGGGTTTGTTTGTTTGCTTGTTTTGTAGTTCTTGGAAGATGATCAAGATTTCTTCCTTGCTTTAAAATGTGAATTGTTCTGTTGAACTGTTTATTCATGACTAACATTAATCCTTTGAAGTCCATTTAATATAGATTTTGATAACCTAAAAGCTGTAAGGCTTGATGAAAAACAGCATCTATCTTCTTCCAATATGTAGCAAATACTGAAACTTGGTTTCTCAGTGGAAGAGAATTCAGCTGTGTCGAGTCTAGATATGTTTCCATATAAGTTCTTTACCAGAAGAGTTGTCAGCCACAGCCCATGGTTTCATCTGTGTGATACAAGGCCTGGTTTGGTGCAGCACAGCTGCGGGATCTTTTTAGTTCTACTGAGAAAAAAATTTTTAGCTGTGAGGAACACTGTGTGCTAGAGCCATGCAAGAAAAATAAAAATGCACGTATCAGTGAAATTATTGAGATCATACGCATTCAAGGACTGAAAAGTATTGACATGATAAGATATTAAAACTATTAGGAAAAAAAAGCCTCACAAGAATTAAATAATGGCAACTCAACAACACAGAGAAGCAACTACACAAAGGAGCAAAGCAGGCTTGGCCAGCAGAGATGCTCTATGTCACATTTAGGGTCCCTCCCAGATTAATCTTTCTCTTAGTAACATACAGATCATTAGTATCCACAGTATGTGTCAGCCAATAAATATTTTCTCTGTGCTTTTAAGTTCTTGATGCTCTGCTCACTCAGTGTGTTTTTTGCATGGGTGAAAATACCTAAACACACATGATCTACTGAGCTAGGATTTGGGGAGATGATTTCAGTCTCATGCCAGCTATTGGTGTCATGTATGTTAATTGAGTTGGAAAGGTCAGAGCAAAGAATAAGGTCTTTTGCTCTTTGCAGTAACTCTACTTATCCTTTGATCAGATGCCTCTAAACTGGAGATTATACAGCATTTGCTCCATGCTGTTCCATTCTTACATGCTAGGAATCAAGCCCTGCACTTCTACCTGCTAGAGTGCTATCAGATGACTTGTGCTGTAGTCCTGCTGCTGTTTACAAGTCTAAGGAAATGTCCGTTTAACTTCAAATCAGCATTTTAGACATTTGCTTGAAAGTGATTAACACATCTTCTCCCAACCCGTCATTGACAGTGTTTTTGTTGTTGTTGTTTCACTGAATGCGTAGCTCATATGGGAATGTTTTACAAAACTTTTCAGAACCTCTATCTAGAAGCAGCTTGAGCACTGGTAAAAGACACAGCAACAAGCAAGAAAGACAAACAGAAGAGGAAAGTCTAGCAGAACTGAAGTTCAAAAGGCTTGATACCTTTTCCCAAACTGGTGATCTGTCTCGTTTTTTCTAAAACTGTAGAAAAACTAACCCATTTGATATTCCACTTCACGTATCAGTCTTGTGCATCCTTGCATGAATGATGGAATCAGTCAGATGATTTACTCTTGCATGGAAGTTCCTTTATGTGAAAAGTTTGAATGACACTTCATAATCTTCAATAGTATGCATAAACCCTGCAAATCTGTGCCCTTCTTGAAAAAGACAAAGTTCATTTTGTAGAACAGCCCACATTCTTCAGGCATATGATGAGTCACATGTGTAGTTCAAAGAGTGATATTCTGCTTTGGTCTTTTGCTCAAAAAAAAACTGCCGCTGCTTCTCAGAGCACACCTGATAAAATCCATTATACATTTTTTCTGCTTCACTAGTGATAGAAAGCCTCTGGCAATTGACAATAGCAGGGCCACCTGTCACTTTGAAAACCTGTATTTTTGGCTAAAGGAACAGAATCAACCTCTTTTACCCCTGGTAAAGAAGGGAAAAAACCACACAACTCTTCCCACTCATGAAACACAAAGCACAGGAATATCACATAGGCCATCATACTTCTCTTCAAGAGACCTCAAAGCACAGTGCACACTATCTATCGTTCATATTATTACAGCCAGGAGGCTGAAGTTCATGGAGGTGAAATAATGGATGAGCATCAAGAAACAGCCACAGAAAAAGCCTGTCTCTCTAACATCAGTCTATTGTGCCAGCAACAAAGATGCACAATGTTATAAGTATCAAATTAATCTAAGTGATTAAAGCTTCTTTTGTTTTTCAGTAGAAGGAAGCTTTTCATCAGGTTTCTAGCTAGCCTTCAACTTTCATTATTAGAACTAGAAACTGGGACTGAATGAGGACGAAAACTTCAAACACTCTCAAAATGGTTCAAACTTTGGGAACTTTTATTCCTGTTCATTACAGTAAACAAAGATGTACATAAAAATAAACAAATGTTTAAATATCAGGTTTGGAGCATTCTGAGATTTCCACTGAACTGCTCACATTTGATTGTGTGCATCTGACTAAATGCCAGGTCTTATTCTAAGGTAAATATTCTGTGAAGAACTGTAAAGATATAGTTATGAAATCAACCAAGCCTGAAGAATAATTCAGGTCACCCCAAAATGCACATCTATATTAGATTAGATCATCAAATCCCAAAATCATTGACTGTAAAAAGAGGTTAACATGACTAGTTCAGCTGCAGATATCCATTGTTCAAAGACAGATGAAATACATCCCCTCACTTATAAATTCACATACAATATCAAGGTAGTAAAGGACCAGGGCATCAGCAAAGACAGTCCAACCAAAGCTTGTCTGAATCATGCTAATGAGAAATTAGATTGCACATGAAACAATAAGAAAAAAATATGCTAGAGTATATTACCTTTATGTGGATCAACAGAGGAGCTTCAATGGTAATGAGTATTCAGTTCTGACGGTTCAAATTAAAAAATATGCTGCCAGAATTGGAGAAAATGCATAAAAGAGTCATGAGGTAAGAGAAGGCACAGGAAATCTGTCATATAAAGAGTTTAAAAAGACTAGGATTGCTCACCTTTACAAGATGAAAGAATTAAATAATAAAAGCCATATTCACTGTGGCTCTGTACTTGCTTTGTCACACATATGCAGGGTGCATGCCCATACCTGGGCATCTTTAAGTGGCCAGATGTGAGACAGTCACCCTTTGCTCCATTTAGGCTTGATGAATAGACACAGAAAACTCTGCAGTCACTCATTCAACTCTTAAGAGTATCCAGAAGAAGGCAAACAAACTGTACTCTGATAATGCCTTTCTCTTCATTGATAAAAAATGCTAGATAAATAAAACTTGGGTGTCTGACTGACGGGTGTTTAAAACAAAGATAAAATCCTTTCTCTGTTAAAAATAATAATAATTAAAACAAAAAGATAAAATAAAAAGTGTTACATGGAGCTGCTTCTCCTCTGCTGTGCAGGATACGAGGGAAAACATGATCAGTAGATGGTTAAAATACAAATTATAAAATTATATAGAAAGGTTGTAAATTCTCAGATTTGGAAAGCTCAAGCTAACCTTTAACTTTTATTGCTCAAAAGAGATAGTCTGAGTTACAAACTCTAATATCTGCCTAATGTGAAGAGTTTTTTATGCTGATGGAGAAGATGGAAGTTCTCATTTCTGTCCAACATGGTATTTCCTCGTGTAGCTGGAAATTATACAATCTTACTGATCAAATGCTATGTGGCGTGGCTGCGGTAGGGGAACTAGATGATCTTAAAGTTCTTTCCAAACCATTCTATGATTCTATTTTCATAAGCTTCACTACAGCTCTGAAAGATTTAATGACTGCACCCTGCTTAGCAATGTTGTCTACATTTGATTTAGAAAGCATATTACTTTTAAAGCCAAAGAACCTTCATTGATTTCTTCATCAGATACACAAGTCTAACTATCACCTTACATGATTGGGTACATGACTGGGTGACTGGTTGTATAAAATGCAGAGTTATGATAAAGTAAAACCTAGATTGAGACAGACTTATGTGGCTGAGCAGAATTTAATGGTGAAAGAAAAGTTCTCAGACTGTGTTGATACTTTTGAAAAGAAACCTATAGGAACATTGAACAAAGTGAGACCTGCAGAATAGTTCGGAAAATGAATTACCGTCAGCTTTGAAAAAACCTTCAAAATGGCATGCTAAGGATGATCTGATCCCTAACATGCCAAAAAATCTCTAGAATAAAATAATTTTTATAGCCTGTGGATACAATGTGATTTGATTTAAGAGCAAATCCATTGCTGTGGTAATATAACTATGGATTGTTCACCTTATGTATGCAAAAAAGGCTATTACTGTATGGTTTAAAGCAGTATCTAAGAGTGTAGACCTTAAACTAGCTGAAAAGCAGGTGTTCAGAAAATACTTTGAGATTTTGTGTAATTTCCAAGTGGTAGAACACTGTGCGTCATAATCAGCTTCAGTTTCAGTTACAGTGAAATTCAAAGCAGAAGATTTAAATGCAATCTCTACAAGCTTTCTTCCAGAAGATACATGTTTAATGGTCTGCTTTATTAAAAACTGAATTCCAGAAAGTCTAAATAGTCAACAATGATTTGAAATTTGAGGTTGTTTTGCTTGTTTTGTTGTGTTTTTTTTTTTTTAAATAAATCTTACATCTATGAATACTACTTATTTTTGCCTTTCTGAATTTTCTGTCAAGCATGCACTTTTTGCTTAATGGATACATTTTTCAAGGAGCACTTGTTTTCTTCTTTTCTCAGCACTCAGAAAAGATCATACATCAATGAGGACTAGGTCTCAGAAAAAGACTTTGCCTCCTACAGCAGGTCTTGAATGTGCTCTGGTGCAATGTGAGATTGTAGTGGGTGTGGGTTGTAGGTAGTACAATACTGTACCAGGTTTACTTCACAGTTCTAGCCTGGCAGCAGAAGAGGTCAGTACCATATCACACTAAAATTCCCTGTTGGAGATAAAGCTTTTCTTCAATTAGGTGTACTAAGAAAGTTCTGCTGTTTACATGGTGTCTCCTGTTCTATGGCATTCAGTGCCAGCATGGCTTGTGTGGGAGCAGGTTAGGCTGCTGAGCCTTATACATGAATCTTGACACTATATACAGTGCCTACCACAGCTGCAGATGGAGCACCTTTGCTGTGCAACCATTTGTTAAACCAAAGATTTCAGCCTAGGACACGTGAAATCCAGCACATTTCAGGTAGGGCTAATGATCTTCTATTTAGCACTTATGAATAACTTCAGGTCTCCAGATCTCTTCAGGTATTGATGCTGATCACTAGAGTGTCAGATAGAGGTGAGCAGAGCAAATTAAATCCTGTCGCTGTGTAAACATTAAGATCCTGAATGCTAAAATACACTAATGCTGGATCTAGTGCTCCAAAGCATCTGGCAGATGTTCTGCGATAGATGAATAATAATTTACTCCAGCCCACACAGTGCTGCCATCTCTTTATTTATTTATTTAAAGGTAGAATTTATTCACATACTTGTACTGGGGACATGTGAGTTTAGCTCTAGAAATTGCTACACTGAGATACAAATAAGTAATACTATAAACTTATTAGTTATTAGAACTAAAACAAAAACAGTGTTTGGATCTTCATCCAGACATGCCTCGCTGGGAATACGTGTAGTGCGCTCATATCATATATTCATATATATATCATATATCATATATTCATATATATATCATATATTCATATAAAAAACATACATTATTTTCTCTTTAGTAACTCACAGGAAGTCCTGCCCTTCACTGGTGACTTGAAACATTTTTAGTGAACATCAAAGCTGAAATTGATATAATAAATTAGGAAAGTATGAGTAGCCTTTTAAGGTTAATAATCATCCCAGCTCATCATTTCTTGTTATTTCATTTTTAGTAAAATCGGTATGTCAGTTCACTTACCTAAGGCTGCAAGACAGATGTCAGAAGGAGTAAAACTGGCTGTGAGATGTACCACCTGCAGGAATTCCACAAATTGCTACCCATGTTTCACAGTGTATAAATGTCCAGTTCTGGATATTTAACTGGATGCTGAGTACTACATCCAGTTCAGGGGCCCCCATAAAAAGAAAGACATGGATCTTTTAGTGCGAGTCCAGAGAAGGGCCATGAGAATTATCAGAGGCTGGAACACCTCGCTATGAAGAAAGGCTGAGAGAGTTGGTGCTGTTCAGCCTGGAGAAGAGAATGCTCTGCTGAGACTTTATTGCAGCTTTTCAGTATGTTGAAGGGACTTTTAGGAAAGAAAAAGACTTTTACCAAGGCCTGTAGTAACAGGACAAGGGGAAACATTTTTAAATGGAAAGAAGGTAGGTTTACATTTGATATAGAATAGAATCATAGAATCGTTAGGGTTGGAAAGGACTTTAAGATCATCTAGTTCCAACCCCCCTGCCATAAGCAGGGAC
>JBCJKH010076341.1:0-12649 GCA_039877255.1 Loriculus beryllinus | reverse complement strand
GCACTCCCAGCCTTAAAGCATTTCTGAAGTGTGAGTTTGGATCTAGATGTTCACATACACACCCGTACTTGGGGCTCCCTTTATTGACCTTCTGGCATTGGCCCTTGGAGCAGTCCTATTGCCAAACTTTCCCTTCAGTCAGGTATGCTGGGAAGGGTTCCTTGTTTTTCTCCTTACAAGCTGTGAGCCTTGGGCAAAAGCGTGACTCAGGGAGCTGAGGCTTTGAAAAGAAAACATAGAGCACTGCAACACCTGCAAGAAATGTGGTCAAAGCTGGCAATACTAACAGTGTCACCCTGGCCCAACTACCTCATCTGCCTTAATGCACCCGCTCTGGTGACTGGCATGTCCTTCTGAGCCATCCCAAGAATGGGAGCTCACCAAAATGTATCTCATAACCCCTTAGCACTTTAACAGAGGGATTATGGAGCCCTCTGTTCATGTCTAACTAAAAAGACCATAGTAGAAAATTTGCTTTAGCAACAGAAAGATCATATGAACAGAAACCCCTCCTTCATCCCAGGTGTTTACGCATACCAGAGGAGAGGAGGGGGCATTGCTGTTCCATCAAACACAGAGAGCTCAGAATCCACTTCAGGGGATGCTACAGACAAAAGCCAGTCCGGCTTCCCATGCTCCCTCCATACACACACCCTAAACATAAGAGCACAGCCCACAAGCCAGACAAGAAAGATTTCAATACCACCACCAGAAACAACAATAAACTGCACCACAGACCTTATTTCTAGCGTTGGGCAAGCGCAGATACCTCGGAAGAGGCCAAAAGGCCTCCTCGCTGTCATCCCCCAAAGTTAGGCATCAAGGAGAGAAAAGTACCTGGCTCCTATAGCATATGTTTTTGCTCAGGGGTCTCCACCCCAATAGCCAGAGCTCTTTCGAACACACTTGGGTCTGAGATGGTATGAGGGGAGGGTAACTCCGAAGGCTGCACCCAGCAGAAGAGCAGGGTGGTGCCCTTCCAATCTGAAACCCCTGGTTAAGAGACCGAGCCACATTCAAAGGTTCATTTCCTTCAAGGGTGGGGAACGTGGCCATGGGAATCAGTCACTGTTGCCACAGTCCTCAAATAGCTTGGGCTATTTGTCAGCTGGTCATAGCAAAGAGGCTGAGTACGGTATGCGGCTAATGCAAACTAATTTTTCCTACACTGCTGCTAAAGCATTCAGAGGTATTTTCCACTTAGTAGCTTGACAATTAAGGCTTCTAGCACATGCCATACCTAATTCTCTAACTGAATATTGAGAACAGCAGTGATTTGAGAAAGAAAAATAAAGACTAGTATAAATACATTTATGAGATTTTAGATTAAAATGGGAGTCTGATATTTCCAGGAAAAATATAAAGCAGAATTTTAAAATACCACAGCTATGCTTGTCAATAGCCCATATTCAGCTCTTCCTGCAGTCTACCAGAAAGGATGAATATGATTTTTGCTCATTACCTCTCTGTGGTAGAACAACAGACTTCCAAAGCACGGGTTGTGATCTGGATCTTACATTAACAGCTACAATCTCCTCCATGCAGAGCCAAAGTCAGGCTTCAGAAGGACAGACGCAGTTGGTACCTGGCTGACCAGCAGTGTGAAAATGCAGCACAGCCATGGGCTGGAGTGTGCCCCCCAGAAACAAGGTGCAGGGATGCAAACTGCCAGCAAAGGAGGGGTGGGAATTATTCTGAGGTGGGTTTACTTTATAAACGTCATTTGGATGCAAGAAGTGAAATAATCCGTGGGGGAAGAAGTCCTTCCCTTCGTTTCTCCGTCATCCCATCCCAGCGGTTATATTGCACAGAATCACAGGATGGTTTGGGTTGGAAGGGAACTCTGGAGATCGTCTGGTCCAACCCCCCTGCCAAGGCAGGGCCACCTGCAGCAGGTCACACAGAACGTGTCCAGGTGGGTTTGGAATGTCTCCAGAGAGGGAGACTCCACGACCTCCCTGGGCAGCCTATTCCAGTGCTGTGCCACCCTCAGTGTAAACTTCTTCCTCATGCTGAGGTGAAACTTCTTGTGATTTAGTTTACGGCCATTGTTCCTCATTGGGCTTGTCTTCCATACACTAACTTATTGGAGGGAGTTTGTGAACTAGTGTCACCGTTTCCCAAGCCAGCATCCCATTCCAAGATTCCCAGAGACTGAGAAGCAGGAGCTTTGTCCCCAGTGTAGCTGGGACACACAACCCTCCCTGCAAGAACCGGACATGCTGCCTTGGGCCCAAGGGATGCTGCCCTATGACCAGGAACCACGTTTTGCACATGATTCGGCGAGCCCCTGACGGCCACCGCAGCTCTTGGGACAGAAGCTCGGGGCGTCCCCTCAGTCCCCGGGCACCGGCACTGCTCGGGCCCGCCGACAGCTCTGCGTGAGGCCGCGGCCGCCGTGCTCCTCGGGCGCCGCCTCGCGGCCCGGCCGGGCACTGCCGCCGTGCGGCCCGAGCGACGAGCTCCGCGTTGTCCGTTCAGCCCCAGCCCGGGGCCCGTTGTTAATGCAGGGGGCAGGCGGTGGTGGCAGGAGGGGCGGTCGGACAGGCCGCTCGGATGGTGCCAGCTGCGCACAGCTTCTCCGGAAGCAACAGGTACCGGCAGCTTGGGAAGACGTGGAAGGAGTATGCCCTGAGACTTTGTGACCAGTTGGTGCTCGAAAGCGCTCAGGCTCTTAAAGCACCGTGTCAGACAGCCTTTGGTGTCAGACCTCTCTGCCAAGAACCGCACTGAGGAGCTGCTCTCGCTTCACACAGAATTCCTGGGTGTGCTATACATCAGCTTGAGCACACACCTCCAGACCTTGCCTCCATAGAGCTCTGGCAGTTAGTGCAGCTCACCACACACCTGGTGCAGCACCATTCCCCTCTTCCCACGCTGTATCCCTTTATTGAACCCACACAGGATTTGTTGGTGCCATGAGAGGTCCCATCTTCAGAGACAAAACCATCCTATATATTATGGTCAGTAGCAGTGCACTCTAACAGGCACAAAGTGCTATTACTTGCCAAGCAAGGAAGCAAAAAAAAGTGACAAAGCCATTCAGGTATAGGTGACTGTGTTTGCCTGTTATTTAATTTTACCTCCATAGAAAGCTCCCTGTGTAACCCAGCCACTTCCTTCCATCATTCCCAAAACTCCCCTCCACATTTACAAGGGAACCCCAGTCAACAAGCTTCTTTGGGGTGGGGACAGTTATAACTATGGCAGTCCTTCATAGGTCCGTGCATCAAGAAAAGCCAGACATCCCTTTATCCACGCCAGAAGGTTAAGTGGCTTGTGGCAGTGCTCAGCAGCACCACGTTGCACCGCCTGGGCTCTTGTGCCTGTCCTCAGATGAAGCCAGTGGGAGGATGCTGACGCATCTCTCAGTTTTCTTGACCAGCCACCATGAGCAGCTCAACTTGTCTCTTCAGTCAGATTCACCTCCTATCACTGTTCCCACTGACTCCAAGCTGACTTACTGGGTCCTCAAGTGCCCAACATCGGCATGATGCCAAAGCAGCCTCCAAGAGTGGCGGGGAAGAAAAAGACTTGTTCCAGTGACTACTGTGCCTCTGGGGTTGCCATCACAAGCCAAGATCTTGTGATCTGGCAGCAATTTCATTTCTACAACCTACCTGTCACACAAGGAAGATGTCACTGACATGCACCACTTAAAGGGGAAAAAATAATGAAGATTGACAATTACCTTTTTCTATCCATACTTTATTGCAGGTATACACATAATTATTTATTTTATTTTAACAAGAAATTCCTTTCATGGAAAGGAGAAACTTTTACCATTAAAATAGAGTGATTATACCATGAGTATTTTACAAATATATACAGATATTGGCAGCTAGTTTCTAACATCAGCTAATAAATGCTTACACATTACCCTCTACCAAACTAATCCAAACTGAAAATAGCAAGAAACCTTCTAAATCCAAAGACAAAAAATAGATCTATTACTAGCAGGAACAGGGCTGGTTTGTTTTTTTTCATATGAATACAAAAACTTGCATAATAGATATTCACAGTGCTTGTAAGATATTCATTCATTATCAGTCTATACACAAAAGTGTCCAGTCTCCCCTTCATACGCATATGTAACTTGCAGTTCTGGAGGAAGCTCCATAAACCACTGAGAAAAGACAGACCTGGAGAGTTTGCCTTCCCCACCAGCCATGAATAAATACAAGAACCCCTTATGTACATACAAGGCAGTGGATGCTCATGCAAGAGCTGATTACACTGGTTTTGAGTATTGGTATGCTTTACAACCAGCGACAGCAGGATTACAGGTAGATTTCACCAAATCCATTGAGTGCTTAGTAACTGAAACAAGAAACTACCAATCTGCTTTGTGGCAATCACCATTTCAGTAAGGTGGTTAGGCTGAAGCAGGTATGAATGTGATTGTCTTTTGAGACAAGCGTGCACAGATGTGAGCATGTGGTGCACACACGTTTTATGACATTTTTCCAAACAACTATATCCACTGACTTTTGAGCTTCTTTCATGTTAACAGCCATTGCCACAACCACAAGTAACTGTATGTCTGCATGGTTGGAGAGCAAGTTTAGCAGGACTGGCGCTCCAGACCCCCCACCTTTCCCTTGGACAGACAGGCATCACTGCTGTAAAAACCATACCTCTAGCTCTGTGATGCTGCAAAACGAAGGTTGCTCCCTGCAGCACAGCCCCAGGCCTCCTGGATTCGGGCTGTGCCTGTGTCCCATGGCTTATGGCCAAACAGGGCCTAGGTAATAAGGAATGACCAACAGCAGGATGCTGGACTGGACTGTTAGTCCATTTAGATCCACTTAAGAGAATTTATTTTGAATGAAGTAAATACACATCAGTACTCTGTAAAGGCTTTTTGGCTTTGCTTAGAAGAAAAGAGGTTATGGTGAATACACAGCTCCTAATTATTCATTACAAAAAGGAAGAGTAGTATGATCAAAGAGGTCACAGTCAAATAAGTCATGACTATGGTGAGCTTGTGCTCATCATTCATTCCTCAAACACACAGCTAGGGTTTGGTGCTGCATTCATCTCCAGGGATGTACAACCACAGATGCCACTCTAGTAAATGCAGATGCACCTGCACACTCTGTCTCTACACCTCACTCACTTGAATAGACACAGATGAAAAACTTCACAGATCTGCTATTTTAATAAGTTATGGGAACACAATTAAGCCTGCAAGCCCAGTGTCAAAGCAGCAGTTCCAACCCTCCTCACTGTGGTCTGGCTTCCTTCCTTTCCTGAATCTGGCTATCTTCAGCTTTTGAGTGATGGACGCTGCACAATACACACTTCCTCAACCACAACAGTATCAGTCTGTTTCTAGAGTTCGCAAAAAATTTATTAGCTTCCACCTGCAAAGTTGTCAAAACCTGGCCACAGGTTACACATGCCTCTAAGTACAAGCTATCCAAATGCTGGGAATTGATATGGGAAGGATGTACTGCGGGAAGGCAGGGAAGGAAATCAAATGAATATAGGCTTATTTGGATGTAACAAGGCAGCAGGACGCTTTTGACACCAAATACTTCCATCAAACAGCATAATTACCATTATTTTCCTAGTGAAAGCCAGCACAGCCAGCTCCACCACTCAAAATCACCAAGCAAGTACCCTTTGCTTGGCACACAAGCACCCTATGCTTCCACCGCTGCCAGCCCTGCAGCACCACACACACACATTTGCATGACCTATCCATGACTAAGTAGGACACAGTCACTCCGTCTGTCCTTCCAAAGTGACTTTTCTCTGGTCCATACTTGCCTCCTAAGCAGAGGGAAAGATTTCTAAGGAACAGATTATATTAAAAACAAAGAAAAGAGCAACATTAAGGTATGATTCAGTGTTAAGGGGTGATCATGCCTGGACAAGTTCTCCAGTCACACTCCTGTCTTCAAGAGCCAGTCAATTAACGTGGCTGCTTCTGAGAGCACAGAAGACAAGTCACTTGTTTTATTCCCTGCCCCATCTCCCCAAAGATATAAGCATTTATTTACCAATCTGCATCACAGCAGTAGTAGTAGACAGCTGAGAGACAGTTCAATTTGTTGCGTTAAAGAAAAAACGAAAAAAGAACACACAATGTATTTGGCTGGATGCTTACAATAAAACAAAAGAAAGAAAAAGAGAAAGAGGAACTTCTGGCAGAGCTGGTCTTGCTCCCAGTAAAGCGAACAGGCAACCTGTGTTCATTACAACAGCAACAGGCTAGACACTTCCATACATGGCCCTTCAAATATGCTCAGAGTATATCCTGGCCTGACAGCTGTTGGCAGTGGTGTAGCAGCACAGACTCAAGACAATGCTAGTTTATAGGTAGTTTGGTTAACTTAAGTGAACCACAAAAGAAAGGCAGGAAGATAAACTGACACACACTTTAAATTTCTTTCTGATAAATTCATTTAAGACACAGTGTTTGCTTTACTAGCTCAGTGCCAGTTTTGGTCCAGGGTTTTTGGTTTTTATGTTGTCACTGCTAAGGGTGCAGGCCACTTCCACTTTCTGCTCAGACAGACACTTCAAATGCAAACAGTAAGTGCTACACTCCAGTTGATTTGCCCTTTAGTCAGGTCTGCAGAAGTGATGCCACTTCCTGATTATGGAGCTGAATAAAAAAAGCTGCTCACAATCTCCTGCAAGAACCAGAGTGACATCACATGTGTTAATGAGGTATATATTTCCATGATGAGCTGTTTCCTGGTATGGAAAAGCTCCAATCTCATTACACCACAAATTCCTCTGGGAGCTGGTCTTCTCCAAGAAGATCCAAGGAGAGGCAGTTCATGGATCTCTTCCCATAAAGAGCAGACTTGGTTTTGCAGTCTGCTGTGGAATAAACACAGCCATAGATAGACAGCTTATCCTCCAGGCTGCAGCCAAATGTGTAGCTGTGGGACGTGTCTGAAGACAGCGTGGCACTTAGTGGTGGGTGCCGATGCTTGTAAAGGCGGATGTCATCCAAACTCTGGCTGTGCTGGTCTGTGCAGCTTCTGTTTTTGAGCGATCTGACCTGTCAGTTCAGTCACACACACAGGAATAAGACCAATGAGCCTAAGGTTGCTGGCTACGCATGCTACAAGTTTCCCAAAATTGTTCTTCTACTCCTTCAAAAGAGCCCCAGCAGCCTGAAGGATGTTGGCTTAATGAAAAAGCTGTGAACCATTGAGAAATTACAAGTGCATTAAGCTGCCCTGCCACATTCAGCCAGATTCTGATCTGTCTGCACAGTGTCCTCAGTGTCCAGTACAATGTACCAAATACTTGACAGGTATTGACACCTGACTGACCTGGTACTTCTTGGCAGATCCATGCAGTCATCCTCGAATGGAGGAAGCACACATGATAAAAAGTTACTCCAACTGCTTGAACACACTGAATTAATGAAAATCTAATAAGCTCAAAAGAAGGTTCAAGAAGGCAAACTTTTGTAAGTGTCCAAAATGGTGCAACACCTAATGGTGTTACGGTGTCCAAAATTAACTAAGTGTGACATAGTTTCATCTACATAACTTTGTTTAGCAATGAAGAAAACAGGAGTGGCATACCAGCAGTAACTCCCAGAGGCAGTGTCTTACTACACAAGCTGTAGTGACTCAGCCTCTGTGGAGAAATTACTGACCATTCCAGACATTTCCAACTTTCCCACCTGTTTTTTCTTACTCTGTCACTTAATTATCAACTTTTAAATGCTGATATCAAGGCTGATTTCAGGAATGTAATTTTTAACCACGATACTTCTGTTAGGAATGCTGAAAACTTCCCAGTATCACTTCTCTCACCTCCATGGGATGTGAATTAAAAACTGCCCTGAGGAAATCCTGTGCTGGCTCAGCTGCGCTCCCAGAAACAGGCATATGCTGTATAATTTAGTCAATGCTAAGGAAATCCAGTCCTGCAGCATGGCCTTGTAAGGAAGTTTGTGGGGTTTTTAAAGTATAAAAGTGGCAGCCAGGTCTTTGCAACTGCTTAGACAGTCCTGTGTTGATCAGAAACATTCTTATAAAATAGATGCCTCCTGATCAATTAACAGTACAAACCATGTGCTGGCAAAAGCATTAACATCAAAAGCATTACTTTAAGCAAGATGCCCGCTCCCTGCCTTGCATTCTGTAAGTCACTCACCCCTCCTACAGGAATAAGTTCATTAGGATTTGTTCAGCTTTGGAAAAAAATTTAAAAACCTAAACCATTCTTTTAGCAAATAGGGATAATTTGGATTCAGAAAGGAAAGAAATGGTGGAGGCTTGGCCTTGGTTTTGTTTTTATCTGCCCCAGTGGGTACAGCTATACTTTGAAAAGAAATTTCTGTTCGGCCTTAGAAGGGCATTTTAATAGGTTTTTTCCAAGCACAACTTATGATATAACATATTTTACCATATATAGTTGTCTTTTCTCAAGAAAATGTTGACAACAAAGACTTAAGCATGCACATAGTATAATCACACAAATGATAGTAATTAGGAGCTTGGGCATCTGGTTTTGCTCTGATGTGAGCTCCTTTTGGCTTTAGGAACAGGAAGATTATCAAGTTTGCAATGCACATCCAAACTGCATGGATGTGTGGCTATGACTTGGCTCTATCTCGCACTGAAAATTTGGAAGTGGGTTATTTTCCATTTCCCATTTCTGGAAGGCAGACAGGGCTGGATTGCAAGATTTTCCCACCAATGGCTCCAAACCTCTTTATACTATTCTAGACCCAAAGGCTGCTCTCATCCTACTTCTAGTGAGCAGTAGCTGGCCAACAGCTGGTTTTGGTTACACCATTTAAAAATCAGTCAAATCCAGACCAGTTAAGGTCACCTGATGTACAGGTCTCCATTGCACTAGATCTTGGTTCAATGCCCACACACAGGCCCTCCTGCTGAGCACCCCCCTTACCTGGTGAAGGGATTCCACACTTTGGCCTCTCATTTTTATTAGCGTGACTTGCACCACAGACAGCGATTCCTGATTTATAGCTACAAAGGAGAAGGAAGAAGTGAGAAGCATTGCAGATTTGAGGTTTTGTGGGCTGCAGAAAAGGGAAGTGGTTCTCACAGGCCACATTCAAGCAGTGCTGGCTTATATGTATAAATATAAATCAGTAAGCACCCTCAGCGCTCTGGAAGGTTTGCTCACAAGTACTCATTTTTGCCCCTAAGGATTAATGTTTAAAAACCTCAAGAATAGAGCTTCACACCAATGTGTCCCATAGTCACCCATCTTGCTTTGCTATAAAGGCTGTGTGTCTTAAGGCCAGACAGCTTCTGTGTGACTTCATTCTCTGGCATTCCCTGTATTATAAGCCACAGACCTTTACCTATTCATCCCTGTGACTAGCCTGTTAATCTGTGGTTGAACACCTTGTAAAATCTTGTATAACACAAAATAGACGGCAAATTCTTTCATGACAAAAGGTTATCTGTTCGTCATTAACCAAGTATAAACTTGGCAAATTTGGAGAAGTGGGACCTTGAGGAGGACAGAGGAGAGCAGCATAGTACAATACAGGGTGCTCGCCTTTAACTTCTAGATGAGCTGACTTCAAATCATGTTACAATAGGGCAACATGTAGTACTGGCAGTAGTTTGGAAGAAGATACAGCTTTCTTACATCCCCTCAGATTATGTTTGGTGCTAGAGCCTAAAGAAAAGCATTGAGCAGTAGCAGAAAGCCATCTCACCTTGGCAGCTAGCAGCATCCAGAGGAAGAGATTCAACAGATTCTCCCACAGTGGCCTCCTCTAACTGGTCTCCCTCTAAAGGCTCATCGACAGGCACCTCCTCTGGCTCATCTACTGCCAGCTCAAGCTCTAGGAGGAAGAGAGCAGCAGGAGTAGGGTTAGCATTACACTTCTGCTCCAAGCTACTTCACATTCTCTTACTCTGTTTTCCTGCAGGAGTAGAAAAGAGCAGGTTTAGGAGTTGATCTGCATCTCCAAAGCCTTTACCATCATCCTGAGAGTCGTCTTCAGCCCGCCCTTTGCTCCCACTGTCAATGCCTGAGCTGCCGTAGCTGATGGTTGAGCTACAGGATTTCTCTTTCCTGTGCACCCGTTCGATGCTGAAGGGCTCATCCACCGACATTTCCACTGACACCCGGTGCCTGGCGTCAGCCTCAATGCCTGATGTGTGGGAGCTGCCGTGACTCCCCGTGGACTGGCGCGAGAGGCGGTTGTCCCTCCGGCTGCCCCCGCTGCTCCCACTGCCACGCGAATTCTTATCGCATGGGTCTAGGTCCATGTCCAGTGTGTCACTGATATAGGACTCCCGGTAGCGCTTCTTCTCTGAGAAGAAAGATGAGAGAAACCAGTGGGAATTTTAAGCAGGACTGAAGAAAGAGTAGCAAAAATAACATGGACTGGGACAAACCAACCATTAAGAAACAACTGCTGCAGGTACTGAATAGGTACAGGGACAGCTTTATATTTTGCTTCCTCAGCAAGTACTAGGATGCTCAGCTAGTTGTAAAAGAATCAGTGAGTCATGATTGCAGTAAACACAGTATATCCTGAATTAGAACAGGCAGTAGAGACAGTTATGATACAGAAAATAGTACCTTCAAAACTGAAGGAAAGGTAAAAAAAAACAAACCAAGGTGGGGGGGGGGGGATAGGAGCAGAGAGGGGAGAATTACTCAGCTAACTCAAGTGCTCAGTCTTTAAGAACAGAGTGCAATGTTGTCTTCTTGAAACAGTCAAGAAGGTGTGGAGACAGCCAAGAACAGGATCCCTCTGGCTGGCATTTATTAATGATTTATTAATTATTTTCCGATGGCTTGTATCTGTTACCTATAGAGGTGTGCTGAGGGTGGTCAAGAAATCCATGAGACAGTAGCAGACACAAACTAACCAAGGGCCTTTTGCACACACACTTGATTAGTGAGCCTTTCTACAGGTGACTGGCATGTGCCACTGGTTGCACCCACACAGCTCAAGGCCACTTCTATAACCTCACTGAAGAGAAAGACAAATAACCAAGCCAGATGAGACCAAGCACTGCCTTGACCTATACACTGATTCCATGGACCAGTGATCACCACTTACACTCAGAGTTAGTTGAGATGGGAAGTAACCAGAAATAAGTTTCCAACAAGAAATAAGTTACCAACTACTGCTGGCTGCTTTCTACTGACCTTGAGCATAACAACACAAGTCTTACAACCCCAGTGAAGACAGAGAGAGCATGAATGGAGAATGAAGGGAACAGCAGTTAGGAAAGAAGTAGGGTGAAAAAGGCATTCAGAAGAAGTCTAGAGGGAAAGGGACACAATCCTCTGAAAGAAAACCTATGCAATGTGTTAAAAACAGTCACCAGGTAGAGGCAGATGGAGAAGTTGTAGGAGATCCAGCTTGCAGAGCTGGAAAATGGAACAGGGTGAGCTGAGAGTTAATGAAACGACTGAAGTTTGTCTGGAAAGATACTAGGGTCTGCAGTTCACATCACTGCTCCTACAGAGAGGGGACCCCATCAGAAGAGACAAATTCTGAGAGCCCTGATCTGCTCTTGGGCTCCAGCACCTGCAACTCCTAGCTCTTAACTGTCAGACACTATAGATTGTGTGCAGTCTTTAGTAAAGGGCACTAAAAAAATTAAAACACAGGCTCACAACTTGTACTGCTGCTTAACGCAATAAGATCTAATCCCAGTGGAAAGTCTTTTATTCAAAATTACTTCCACTTAGAAACGTGTCAAATGTGCACAAATTGGCAGCATAAAAAGCAAAGATCTCCTTACTTAAAGTAACACATTACCCCTCTACTGCACTCACACTTTCTGATCACACTCTAGCAATGTGGGAACCATAAACACTTCCCAGTAATGGACTTGAAACATACCTAACACCTCTATTTCTCTCACTGTCTTCCTGATAAGGCAGAAACATCATTAATGAGATAGAGAGCAGCCAGCATGAAGCAACAGCAGAGCCTAACTCTTCCTCTTACCAAAGTCACCTACTCTTCCATCACATACCTTCAGCCTCCTCCAGTTTTTGGATTTGCTTTAGCACCGGCTGGATATTGAGAAAGAGCCGGTGGCTGCTGCTGAGGAGCTGCAGCAAGTGCCGTGACCTGAAGGGGCACCCTGTGTAGTAAACCAGTTTCCGTGCAGAGGGCAAACCATCTGGCTGGATCTCGAATTTTTTCCCCTGCATAAAGAGGAGAGATGCCAGTGAAATGAGCATGTTTCCAGCCACAAAGCTACCAGAGATAGCTGCAGTCTTGTGTGTATGAGTAACAGGACTTGACATGGCAGAGCGGGCTTCGCCAGGTCCCAGGTTCACAGCCTGTTGCCAGATGGCCTCCGTTCCGTCATACTCACCAGAAACGCCAGCTTCCCGATGTGTGACCAGGGAAAGTCGTAGAGGAGCTGTCGAACGTGGTTCACCTCCTGCAATACATCACGCTCAGAGTGACACAGGGACTGGCAGGTACAGGGTGGAGTCAGTGATGTGCAAAGAATTTGCAAACAACCAAGAATGTGAGATATGCGGAGCCTGGTGTTCACAGGGGAGGCACAGGAGCCGTGGCTGGGGGGAGGACAGGGAGCTGGGCAGAGTTAATGCTACACCAGAAGGCTTTCACAGCCTGTTGCCAGATGGCCTCCGTTCCGTCATACTCACCAGAAACGCCAGCTTCCCGATGTGTGACCAGGGA
>JBCJKH010076339.1:0-10903 GCA_039877255.1 Loriculus beryllinus | reverse complement strand
AGCAGGTTTGCTGGCAGGAGCTGTGACCCTGAAGGGGACTAACGGTGGAGCAGTCTGTTCCTGAAGGACTGCACCCATGGAAGGGACCCATGCTGGAGCAGTCTGTGAAGGACTGAACCCATGGAAGGGACCCACGCTGGAGCAGCTCATGAAGAACTACAGCCTGTGGGAAGGAGTCACATTGGAGCAGTCTGTGGAAGACTGTCCTGTTGTGGGAGGAACCCCACACTGAAGTGGGGTAAGTGTCAAGAGTCCTCCTCTGAGGAGGAAGGAGCAGCAGCAGAAATATCACATGATGAACTGGTCACAGCCCCCATTCCCACTTCCCTGCAGTGCTGGGCAGGGAGAAGGTAGAGAAAATCAGGAGTGAAGCTCGAGAAAGGAGGAGTGTACGGAAGGTGTTTCAAGGTTTGATTTTATTTCTCATTACCCAACTCTGACTTAAATGACAATAAATTAAATTTATTTCCCCAAGTCGAGCCTGTTTTGCCCCCGATGGTAACTGGTAAGTGATCTCTCGCTGCACTTACCTCGACCCATCAGCCTTTTGTTGTATGTTCTCTCCCCTGTCCAGCTGAGGAGGGGAGAGACAGAGAGGCTGTGGTGGGTGCCTGATGTCCAGCCAAGGTTAACCCACCACATCATTAAATTTATGTTTTTAAACTAACCCACAATTTAATTCAATACATGTGATGATACCACTATAATTAAATACTTACTGATTTAATGGCACTGACTTTTGTACGCAGACTTTCTGTTAACCTTTCATTTTCTTCTTCATAAACACTGTACCCACTATTGGTATAGCCATAGTTACCACCTGTTGCTCCATCACCTATAAACACACAATAGTCAGTAGTTACAGACAAAAAAACACCACTGGAGTGCTCTTCACATGTGGGAAAGCACTCTTTCCATTATCTCCTTAATGTCACCCTTGGCAACCAGGAAGAGGCACTACATGTTCCTGACACAGAGAATCAACCTTTTTCCAAATGTGTAAGTTATTTTGCAATATGCCAATCAAAGAAGGAAAACTGAGGAATGGATGTGATTTAATGTTATCAAATTTTCCCCAGATATAGTGTTTTCAAATGACTTCTATGGAAATCAGCCTAAGCATTACATGGAGATGTAGAGGAAGCACTGAGGCCACTACACAGAGCAGTAAACCTAACTGAAAACAGGACAGTTGAGATCTCTAATAATGACAAATACCACTTGATCACACATATAAGAGTCATCACATGCTTTTAAAGGAGACAGCATACTCTGATCCTTACATGTTTCTCTACAAACAACTCAGACAGAAGCCAGGCCACTAAGTAGAACACTGCCATTTCTGCCACCATTCTGCAGTTCTGTTCCCACTCCTGCCATTGTTTTTTGGGTGACAGAGCTTCAGGACTGTTATCCAGACAACTGACTTGGCAGAGGACTTGGGACAAAAGGGAATGAAAGCTCCTCAGCTCCACATATTGGCTTCCTCCGAACACTGATAAAGGTCTCCTAAGGACAGCAGCTGGACACAGGACAATTAAAGCTGTGTCCAGTCTAGACAAAAATCTAAGACCTGAAACCAGAGAAAAAAAGAGGAAGACGCGTGGGCAAACAGAAAAGAACCACTATAAGCTTTATGAACAAGATCCTACTAGATTAATTCAACTAACAATCCAGTTACAACATTAACCAATATTTATATGGCTATTCAGAACGCCACACTGAAATTGCCTGAATGCCTTTGGTCAACTCCCTATCAATGCATTTGAAAAAAATTTGTGTTTGGGTACCTTTGGGGGATTTTTGAGGAAAATGGGAGAAGAGACACCAACCATATTCACAGATAAAGCTTCATCACAAACAGTTTCATTGTGCTTGCCATACATAATACTAAAATTTTAAGAGAGAAAATTAAGATGCTACTTTGACAATAGATACCATTTTATATTAACCCATTCTTTAAATCAAAGTAATGACAATATTTTAGTTTGCACTTGTACATTGTTTGTATGTTATTCTGTCAGTTAAGCTAATGACAAATTCTCAACAAGACTGGGTGAAATGTGTGTTTCCATTTCACTGCAGTGAAATTCAGTAAGGTTTTCAGGATTGTTCTCTGTGTCTTCTTTTACATATGCAACAACAGTACTTCCTATGAAGTAACATACAACTTTAAGTATGTTTGCAAGTTAATATACCATGTAACTTCAGGCCAAAATACCTTAACTATGATTCTTACATATAAGTAATTTCAGAACGTAGTAGTTTCTGGATGTTCCTCAAGGTATTGTTTGCCAGAGACATGCTAACATAAGGCACGCTCTTTCCCCTTAGCTTCTTCCATAAACATCGATCACTTTTTCAGAAACAGCACACTGAACTGGGTGGCCATCAGTCTAATCCCCTTCAGTTCACACCCAAGGGAGAGCTGTTAGTCTGACAAAGAAGCGCACAGAAAACCTAAGCATTACCAAATGCTTTTTACGATAAACATCACAATGCCTCTCGACCTAGTAGGAAGTGTCCCCAAGGCTTGCTTTATCTTGGGAAAATGCTATTACACAACACAAACGAAGGTGCAGAAGTAAACTGAGGGTGGTATTTACACACACACCTGGTTTAGCCATATGGCACAAACCCCCCAAATGCTCGCTTTCTAGGAAGAAGGATCAGCACTCAGTCATAAACTTCTGAGGTATAAACACTACCAACGCTTTACAGTGAGGTCACAGCACCTACGTGGGAGTTCAAAGTTTCTTTGTAATCATCAACATGACCGCTGGTTGGAAAATGAGGCCTACACCTCTCAAAACACTCAGCAGGAACTCTGCAGATTTCTGCATTTACACCAGGCTATATTTGTAACAAACTGAAAATAGCTGCAGAGTTTTCTCCCCAGACATAGCAGGAAAATATACGTAACTACTAAAATAAAACCAACTCAAAACTCGGAAAGGGCTTGACTGAAGAGTGACAAATCTGACCATCCATGGAAACACAGCCCAAATACTGCACTAAAACCATCCATGAAAACAACTAAACATCCCAGCGCTGCTCCATGAATCCAGCCGAGCTAAAAAGAAGACACACGCAGGGGTGGCTGCTTTTCCCACCCAAAGCTCCCAAGCTCTGCTGCAAGCCTACAGCCACCAGCACAAACCCTATCACTCAGACACATACACGGCCTTCACACAAACCCCTCACATACCCCCTCAAGAGAACCCTACCGGGGAACGGGTCAAGCCCCGCGGCCTCGGCTCCCCTGAGCACAGCGCGGCCCGCACGAGACCACGGGCTGCCCGGCCCACCCGGCGAGCTTTTCACCCCCTCTCCGTTTTCCCCTCCAGCACTAAGCCAGGGTGCGCCAGGCAGCCGCTGCCCCGCCAGCCCGGGCAAGGGTACCGGGGCAACCCGGCCCGGCGGGCGGCTGTAGGCCCCGCCGAGGGGTCTGGCGCGCTTACCCAGCCCTGCGCGCCTCATGGCTGCGGCCCGAGCTGCCGAAGGAGGAGGATCAGGAGGAAGCAGAGAACAAGCGCGACCCCCGCGACCCCGTCTGAGGGAAGCAAGGCTCAACCGGACAACCACGGCCCTACTGAAGCTCTGCCGCACGCCCCATTCACCGGCGAGCGCCACGACAGCGCCCGGCCGCGCGGGCCGCTGGGTAGAGGGCAGCGGCGCGGGGGCTGATGGGTGCTGTAGTCCCCAGGGCGAGTTGGGGAAGGCAGGCTGGGGCGGGCTGGGCCTGACTGTGACGGGGCCTTGACAGAGGCGGCCCCACTCAGCAGCCCTAAGGGGCACGGTCCACCGTCCACCAGTGTCTTGCTCCAGCACGGTATCCGTGGGGCCTCCCTGGCCCAAGGCATTGACCCAGCTTGTCGTTGAGCCCACTGTCAGGGCTCAATGGGACAGCCCATTCGGCTCTGTCGGTGTGTGAGCCGCAGGAGCTGAAAATGGCGTGACTTAGTACAAGTGTACAGTTCAAGTGTACAGCTGGAGTGTGAGGAGATCGTCTGGGGGCAGAAGAAGGTGGCAGGGTGGTGTCGCTTGGCACCCCGGCTGCCGGCTGGGGCAGGTGCTGCAGAGCAGCTTCCTCCTCACACAGTCACCTCTGCAGCTTCAGAAGAGCGAATTCTATCCAATAGGACCAGTCATGAATTTACTCAACACTTTACCTGCTTCAGCTTGCATTAAAATCGTAAGAATTGATCCTGAAAGGCAAAGATAATCCCAGCCTTCATTTCAGGAGGCATCAGTATGTTACTGATTGACTGCTTGAAAAAGGAAGGTTTCTCAGTGGTTGTCTTGTAATACACAGTCAAGAAATTAAAATTCAGTGCTGAGTGGAGCTTTACCACCTTTTCCTTCTTTTTTTCTGCATCACATTTTATTTATAAGTAAGAGGCATGCTAGTGCAGCATGCGGCATCTTGAATTGGAAGCCTGCAATTTCATTCTGTTCTCTGAATTATTTAAATTTCATTTGTGAAGATAATTTCACCTTCAGTCTTTATCAGAAATGGGTTTTACTTGCTTTTATTAAAGTTGTGACTCACTGTGTATACCAGTGGATTGAATTTATCTCCCAGGATGATACCAGAACGATTTATCAGTACTCCAGCATAAAGCAAACAACATGATGGAGTCCATTTAGTTTGCTATTTCAGGTGTGTTGTCAATTGAACTAAAGAAGCTGCATTAGCTTTTCCAATTACAACATTCTGCTATATCATTAATTACGTTGGTGTTTGTGTTCTGGTAGAAAATAACACACCCACTGCTGGACCAAGACCCACTTTTACAGTACGAGCTATATAAACGCAGACCAAAGCTCCTACGTCAATGAGTGTGCAGTATAACAGGCATCTTCAGCTAGGCAGGTAAATTTATAGAAAGAAGGATGAAATAATTCTTTCTCAGTAAGAATGCCTGTGCATTCCTGCTGAGATCCTCTATAATTTCTGTAAGACATCCCATGTATCTTTATGCAGTTTAAACAAAATTTCAACTAAGGCATCAGCTGCACATACAAAACAGGAGAGAAGTCTAAGGTGAAGAAATGAACTGCAGAACTGCCACCCAAAACTGTGCAGTGTCCAAGGGATTTTGTCAGGAACTCAGCAATTCTCAGGAGTTTGCAAGCTGCCACCACTGGTGACTTGAGACTTGATTTACGTCAGTTCAGGGAAATGCATCAGTTGTTTCAAAGAAGGGGAAAGTACTATCACCAGGTTAAAGGTGCTGTTTGTGCTAGGACCATCAGAAGTTCACAGATGGGCCCATTTCACACCTTGCCAGGACAAAGAGATCTCTTAAAGGATTGCATACTTAAACCAACAAAATTTAGATGTTATAAAATCTACAGGAAATTAACAGATTCTGGGAGAACCTTCTTCACTAGCACTTCAGTTTGGCTCTGTTTCAGTATTGCTCCATTACGAGCAATGTCCTCGTCAAACACAATTTTTGAAGGAGGGTTAGTGTGATAGTTTGTGCAGTAACTAAATAACCAGAGAGTAAAATTGAGGCTCCAGGGGCAGTAGGAAAACTGCTAGTCTGAGTCATTGTTATGTATTATTTTATTTACATATTTTTTTCATGCACAGTCTGAAAAAATGATTATATTTGGTGGTATTGCTATATGAAAAGATTTTTCTTTACAGTATTTGCATATTCTATGTCACCTTTCTTAACCCACCATGACTACTCTTGCATTTTCCAATAAATGTGTATTCATACATAATTAGGTAAAAAAAGTGCATCTTCCCACTAGGACTGTAGTTGTGATTCATTGTTAAGGGGTTGATTTGTCATTTTTACTTCAATTTTCTGTAAAATAAAATCCCAGGTAGCCCCACGTAAGGTGTTCACAACTCATAGTGTTTATATCTACAATCTGCTTATGCTTTGAAATAACATATTGAGTGTATATGCAATTTATAAATAGCACATTTAATTTTTCACAGTTTCTTATAGCAAAGTGTGGAAATGATACTGACATGATTAATATTTTGAATCCATTTTTATCTTACTGAATTTATGTTTTTTCATACACTGAAAATGCCTTGTAGAAAAAGTTAATTGTATATTTCTCCTGACATTACAGTAATGAAATCGTGATTCCATCTTGCAACAGAGGCTGGACATAGTGGTTGGCTGGGTATCATTAATATTCACTATGTTTATGTTATCTTTTCTATTGATCAGTTCTATTCATATTAATAATTTCACAGAATGAATCTGCAAAATAAATACCATTTTTCTGTGGCTATGATGAATTGTATTCCTGTTGGCTTTGTGGCCCATTCCCTGCAGGATCTCCCTCATAGAGGCCGTAGAGGCTCTGGACTCCCAACTTTGGGAACCAGTTGTGTGTGCTTAGCAGGTGTGTCTGCAGCTCTTCCTTAGCAATTCTTCCTGCCAGGAAGCATGAGCGAGTAGTCAGCAAGTGGTTTTAAGATGACTGATGTGTCAATGTTCTGTTTATTAGTGACAACATGTGGGGAGAAAAGGCACATAAATAAAATAAAGATGCACGCAGTCTGCGAGCTTATCCGTCTTGACTGCATTCATGTAATCTTCTAATAGTAGCCTACACAGGTGTGTCGTTGTCAGACACCCTGCTTAGGCAATGCGTATGTCAGTCTTCTTTCTCAAAAATATTTATGAGTAATACTTTTTCTTTAAATAAAAACATCTTTCGTAAAGTGGGTGTCATCTTTATCTTTTATAAAAGGGGTATTCCAGAGTCCTACCGCTTCTACCATTTCTCATTCTCTTTACTGTCTCAAATTAAACAAGATGAATACATTTATGTAGCAAACACTCCATTTATTAGTATGTTATTCCATGAATCCATCACAGAAGTAATAAAAAAAAACCAAAACCCAAAACCAAAACAGGGAAGCTATCTGAAAGGGTCCTGTATAATCAAACTTCCAATACACAACTGAAAGACTATTCCTATTAACATGATAATAATAATGACATGATTATAATTGAATTATTAAATAAGTAATCAGAATGTCAGTGTTCTTACATGTTTGATAAACAGGTTTTCACAGTTGTCATGATTAACTTTCAACAACTCTAGGCTGTGAAAACAGCCTAACTAGTCACAGGCTCATTAAGGAGTTGAAAAACTGATATTGCATGATATTATGTTAATATAAAATATTACAATCACTGGTTTGTTAACCTGTAAGCTTCAATTATTAAAAAAATATAATGAATTCTAGTTATAACGATCTGTTGTGCAATTAAGTAACAGCTGATGAGACATTTCTAAATAAAACTAATACACCAACCACATAGAAGCAGAACAGGATCACAGAATATTTTTAATTAGAATTTGGTGTCTTCAAAAAGGAGTAGTGTCAGCATCTTTCATCAATATCCTTGTCACTTATTTTCCTGGTTTATTCTATGTTATTTAGCAAATGAGAGCCCTCAAAATGCTTCTGTTCCAACAAAGTCAGATCACTCAGGTGTTTCTTCCTGTATTCTGAAAGCTGACAAAACTGACACTGAGCTTAGGATGTCATCAGCCACCTTCTTCCTGGTTCTAGTCTACAAATAGTGCTGTCCTGAAAAACAGAACATGCCATGTAAAACCACACCTTCCATAAGGCTTTAAAATGGCTGAAGGTGCCTGATCACCATTGCTCCTTGTTGCTGCCTAGACTGGCAAGCAAAGAATTAATCATGCACATCAAAAGTGGAATATTGTGTGCAGTCATTATTCAAGTCCTTTAATGATAAGGACATATGTAAATCACTGCAAGCACTGTCAAATCTCTCATTTTTACCCATCGCAGTAATTCAAAACTCTGTGAAAGGGAACTATGACTGTTTCTGATCTTAATGAACTTTCATCTTAGATGGCTACTTCTTTCTGGGATGAGGTTTGGTGTCATCTCATCTCACTGTGTATTCAAACTATGTTCATTTTTTAATTATGCTCTTTTAATAAAACCTTACCAAGTATCTGCCAAAATACTTATAAGACAACCAAGAAAATAATTGGACAAGTTTCTGGGAATTCCTGCTACCTTTGATAGGACTATGTTGCTGGGAATCAGGGAAGCTTCCCTGAACATAGGCAGTTGTAGTCATCCATGCCTAGTCATCCAGGGTCTTTCCATACACATGTTCAAAGGATCATTGACACTTTGTACCTACAAGGACTTTCTTCTTGTAGGTTTGTATGCGTATATGATTACAGGTTGAAAAATCATATAAACTCATAATATTTTAGAACTCAGTAAATAGAACAAATTTTACAATGTGTATTTATAGAAAGTTGTGACTGTAATGCATTCCACTTTATTTTCTTGTTTCTGATTTCAGTATCATTTCATTTTTTCCAGTCATGGTAAATTCTAAGGTAAGCTTGCGAAGCTTGGTTGGTCAGACACACGTCAGCAGCAAAGGGCAAGTTGAGGGAAGAAGGAGATTAGTAGATGGTTGGTTGCATCAATAAAAAGCATCTAGTAAGAATTTTCATCTTTACAAAACTTTTTAGATTTGTTAACAGTGAAGGCATCTTTCTCCACACTTTGACATCAGCTGTGTTTGGAATGTATTGAGCTTTATATTAGCTCATGGATAATATAATTTAAATATTATTATTATTTACTTGTTATTGCTGAATACTGTGATTTTGCTTATTCCTTCCTTTAGTAAGGAATACTCAGTTTACTTCATAGTGTCATAATTTGCTCTGTCTCTTGTTTGATTCTGCAGGGAATGCACCCAGAAATGTCTGCTGTATTTGTATAGATTTCTTGTCAGTGCTGCTAAATTACATCAAAATAGAGAAGGAAGGCCATGGACACAGCTGCTGGTCTCCCTCCCAAATTTCATTACGTAGGGCTAGAATGAAAATTTACTGAAGCCATGAAGAATTTTGTATTGACTTGATCAGGCTATACATTTTTATTAAAAACCAGCTTTGCTGATTCTTTGTCCCCCAAGTAGTGTATGATGTGTAATGTATGAATAATTCCAGTCATGTTTTTTTTCTCTGATATTAAGGTACCATTTCTGATGTCAGCTTTGACTGGGTAATATCAGCTGAATGAGTGATAAGAATTCAGAGCCGTTGCAGGAGCCTGAACATTAATAACTGTAATGTCTAAAGAGGAGGACTAATACATTTAAAATAAAAGGTGGAAGTCAAAGTAATTTTTCATTTTGGTGAAACAAATGTATGGGATGAATGGAGCATACAGCTCCAATGCTTTGTAAGATGCTATTAAGTAATTATTTGATGTTTTTCAGACATGTGGGAGAGGCTTTTACCAGTCAAATAATAGAGAATTCTCAAAAATAAAGAATTCAATAAAAACAGCAACTTTAAGCAGTTCAGTGAGGGGACAGCTATTTTGAAGACCCGTATCTAGGCAGGGCATCTTCCTTCAGCACGTTCTTCAAGACTAATGTGGCAGACATAACTGTCGTTTCCTTGCCCAGCAAGGCACAACTGAGAATGTGCATCAAGATTCCTGCATTCTGGAGCTACCTCTTTGTGCTAGCTTTGTTCTTGGCCACTGGAGAGTTAATTTAAGAAAGAAAAATAAAAGATAAAGCCATCATGTACTTCTTCAATTCTCTTTAGTTTTCTCATAGGTCAACAAATCATGCACGTAACAATTTGTTTGATGACTAATTAGAGAAGCTAATGCATGAACATAAATCTGCAAAAGCTACTGCTTGTTTTCCAGAAAGACCGTTACAAATAAATTACCCATTCAAAGTACTCTTATGAAGATCATTTTCTTAGGCTGTCACATGGACTGCAGCAGCAGGGTAAATTACCTGCACTGGATGCAGCATGGTGCTACTGGGAAGATACAGCTTCCTCTACTGTGGTGGCTCATTCAGAATTTACTTGTATTTCTGCATAGCACTATATTATGTCACATATATTTAATTTCCGTATTCATATTATTTTCCTGATGCAGTGTAGCAACTGGGAAAAAAAGTGTAGCATTGTTCTCCATAGAGATGCATCAATGCACTTCTAAGAAAGACATCTTCTAATTAGTGAAAATCTGAGCACCTTATCTAGCTTTTAGTGAAGTAACAAAATTTCATCAGTTTTTACGGCAAAGCATCAAAGGCTGAAGTAATTATAATTTGGAAAGGATCATTATACTTGAGAAATAAAAGTCATAGATTCTTTTCATGGTTTTCTGAGAGTGTAGATAAAAGCAAACTTACATTGTTTTATGCTATACCATGACGAAAGATTTAATCTTCCACAGCCTATTTACTGACAGAAGTAATCTTTGCTTGAAATAACATGAAAAGTCACTGTCACTTGTATGGTCAAAAAGCACATGATACATGAGTTAAAATTAAAAGCAAAGTTATGGAGACATGCCTACAGGATAAAAGAGTTTGAATACCATTTACCCTGGTTTCAATACACCAAACCTGCATCCTGTTATGGATATCTTGTGGTCCACCAGCCAGTGCTTTGTTGTGGATTGGATCCTGGCTTACAGCTAAAAGTCTAGCAGACTGCTCTTTTGTCTCTGGCCTGCTGGAACTCTATATCCCACTGTCTGACTTGTGACAAATTAAGCAGCTGTCTTACCTAACACCTTTTCTTTCCATTTTGTGCTTTGCTATGGCGTTATTCATAGAATCACAGAATCAGAATTGTTTAGGTTGGAAAAGACCTTTATTTTCTATGATTCTAAAACAATCAAGTCCAACTGTTACCCTATCACTGCCAAGTCCACCACAGTGTCATAGAATCATAGAATATTTGTGGTTGGAAAGGACCTTAAGATCATCAAGTTCCAACCCCCCTGCCGTGGTCAGGGACACCTCACACTAAACCATGTCACCCAAGGCTCTGTCCAACCTGGCCTTGAACACTGCCAGGAATGGAGCAT
>JBCJKH010076332.1:0-13080 GCA_039877255.1 Loriculus beryllinus | reverse complement strand
CCAAAGTTAGAAGGTGAGACTGGAAACAGTAAAATGGGAAATAAAACCAATCTTGGACATAGTTTCAAAACCATAGCAAACACATATGTAGACAAAATAGATTGTGAAGGAAAAATAATAAAGGTATTTGGAGAAAAAATGTAGTTTATAGATAATTTTTTGTGCAACTTCAAATAAAACTTCAAAATAAAAACACTTCTAAAGTTAGACACAGCAGAGTAACAGGAGACTTCATTAGGTTCACATGGACTTTTGAGAGAGACATGAAGATTTGAATACTTTCAGTCTTGGGAAACACTGAAAGCAGAAACCTCTGCTTTCTGAACTATATAGAAGTTATTAAAGGATCTCCTCACATCTCCTGCTTCAGTAATACATTAATATCAAAGTAAGGAGAAAGGTCTCTTCAGTTCTTGCTGAAACCAGCCCTACACAGGAAAGTCCAGATACCAGATCATGGCCTGATATGCTTGCCTACAAGCCTGGGCTCTGGCTGTATTTTGCCAACAGCAGAGTTATACACAATGCAGACTATTTCAAAAATGCCCAAAGCCACTTGTTCTATGTTTAGCCATTTGGTCCCTTTTGCTAGCCAAGGTTATGGCTCAACTCTGTCTGAAGTCACATCATCACAGCTGATCAATCTGCTTTACCTGCTAGACAGAGGATTCCACAGAGTCCTGTGCATTGGAGGTTAAGCATAATGATCTTAACGTCTTTTCAACACTAACTATTCTATGGTTCTATGATTCTATGATCTATAATGTACAAACAGTAAGGTCTTTTGGAGCTCTTTTTATTTTCTAGTACTTAGTAGGATTACTGAATACATCTTTGAATGTTCCACTTGCTTTGAATGGTGCATTCAAATGCATCTAAAGGTATACATATGTAAATATACATGTTTATTCATTTATATTTGTAGCTCTAAGTATATATAAAAATATATGGGAGTGTGTGTATACATTTATATACTTATACATTCTTACTCATGGAATGGTTTTTTACTTTCAACCTTGTCTCTGATAGGGAAAGACCATTAGCATAAATTGCTACAGCTGAGCCACATCAAAAACAATAATGGGCTTGACAGCTGAATAGCTGGTCTTGCATTCAGATATTGAAGAAGTCATATTAGTCTTTTCAGTAGAAGGCAAAACAAACCGCTAAGGAAATGTTTATATTTACTTGGTATGATTAAAAACTATGAGAGTAAGTAAGTTTATCACCATACTACCTGTGTCAGATCTGAGACAAGCCCTGATTTCCCTTTCAGAGGGCCAGAGTGGAAGCAGTCACTGACTGGAACTCTACTGGAATGAGAGAGAGCAGATCTTAGAAATACCTAACTGAAGGCTTTCTCCCAAACTTATGATTTACAGTATATTGTGCTCCTGTTTACAATCTTTCAGTTTCTGTTCCAAGCAAGTTTGAATTACTGGTGGATGAATTATGAAGGATAAATTAAGAATACTTGATACAAATCAATGAATCATTCTACAAAGACAAATTGTTTTTATATTCTGTGGATGATGTGTATAGAATAAAATTAATTTAATCATTTAAAAGACATTAGGATTGCAAATCATTTTAGAGAGTATTTCACTAAAATACCCTGTGTAAATAAGATATTATAAAATGTATCTAATTCTGTAATAGAATTCAAATGCATCTCATTCTGCAATGCTCATCACCTTCTATCAATACGTCAAGCAATTTCCAATAGTTCTGCAAAAGACTTCATTGTTTATTATAGTCTAATATATGATTCTTCCAGAGTAATTGTTTCTTCTTCTTCTTTTAATATTAGTCATGTTATTTTATTATAATAAATACATTGTTTTCTTTTCTTTGGTATGAAAAAAAGAGAAAAATCTGCTCTTCAGAAAATGTCTCAATTTTTTGTTTATAAAGAGAACATTAATAAAGAAATTTCTTTACCTTTTAAAAAAAAATCAATATTGTACTGGGTTGATTTTGCTGACATGTTATGTTTTACAATGACTTGTCTTGTTTTCTGTTAATGAAGCTTATAGCTGTAAGTTCTCACTAAGAAAAAAATGTGATAATATTTAGGAGTGCTAATGGAGGAAGAGGAATAAGTGCTACAAAATATAAACAATGAGAAATGGAGACATAGATGAATTCTGAATTTTCTAATTTTCTTTTACCTGTAACAGCAGACTGCTATCTAGATAGTTTTACTCTCTTAATTACATTTTTCAGTACTATCAGGGGTTTAATATTGAGGGGTCAGGTAAGATGAGACACAGGTGTTTTAATTGTTTTATTTTTCTGTTTTCTAACAGCTTTTCTTTGTGTTATGTACCTAGTACTTTTTTTTTTCCTCATGAATGAAAAATCCCATACTCAACTTTTTCCCCATTTCACTTTAACTCATTACGAATTTTAATTCCAGTGAAATTGCTATCCTGAAGTATAGTTTTTCTATAGCAGTGCTGATGCAAACAGAATTCAAGAGAAATACTTTTCTATCTTGAACATCAGTCACGATATTACACAGACCTCTTGCTATTTATTTAGTATTACAGTTAAGAAAGGTAAGGGAATTGGTTTGTTATTTAACAAGAAAATGAAGGGAAAAAAAGTTTAGACATTTCTTCAAGCAAATAATAATTTAAATTATGTGAAAAATTTTACAATAGTATATTGTTTATAAGTCTTCCTGATATGAAAACATAATTGGAAGACTAAGTAACTGATGCCTATTATAAAGAAGCAATTAGAGAAAAAACCTATACAATATTCCATAGAACCTATTAAATCGTCAACACAAAGGATAGATCATATTGATTGCAAAGGTGATGAAACAGTACCTGGCTACATCTAATAATGCTAATTACTAAAAAACAATATAGCTGCTCAGCTGTGTTTCTGGGGAGAATTAATTTTTTTTATCCTTTTTTAAAAAACTTTTGAAGAGAGTCAAGTGAGGGGAAAGTGGGAATATTACCTTCTGTATATTGCGATATCCCAATTTTTACTAGTACTTTAGAAGAATTACAGATATTGAAATAAAAGTTTTACAAGCAAATAAGAGTTAAGGAAACGAGGAAAATTACAAAGAGAGCATATGAAGAACTTTGACTCAAGTGGCATGTATTTTATCTTTGTAGATAACACAGGAAAAAAGAAAAAAACATAGTTTTAGGAGTATTAACATTGCTAATGCTAATGCATACCTCTCTGCTGAATTCACAGAACTAATTTGCATCAGCGAATCAGTACATAATTTCTTTTGTGATATCCTATATACTTTAGAGTACACTGACTCAATCTATGAATTGCTTGTACTATAGCTAAATTATTTACTTGTGAAACTGAATTTGTAGAGTAACTGAATTGGGAGCATTACCTCTTTCAGTTTGTCTGAAAACTCGGATGAAGACTCCAGGGCAAGAAAGAAAAGAGTGGCCAGCAACTTTGAGAATGAAAAAAGAGTGGGGTTTTTTTTGGTGGGGCTCAGGTTTTGGTTTTTTTTGTTTGTTTGTTTGGTTGGTTGGTTGGTTGGTTTTGCTTGCCTTTTTTTGTTTTGTTGAATTTTGTTGTTGTTTTGTTTTAAAAAGTGCATCCACTGTTTCCAGTAATGAGAGAAAACAATCTCAGTTCAATGGGATTTATATAAACCACAGTATATGTAGGTGTAGGCTTCTTTATAATCCTCTCTCTTACAGGAGGTAATTTGCAGTGCACACATAATATTTTCTTTTAAAGAAGTTTCTCAGTGCATCCCTTTGGCTGTCCATTGTCATAGCCTTTTAAGAAAAAAAGTTGTAGGGGTTAAACCAAATGGGACAAATGATTTAAATATACTTATGTACAGGTACAGGGACTTCAGTAATTGGTGTATGAGTATACAGTATATTTCAGGAAGGAGTGACAGTTTGTCAAGCAGACATTAAAGGGAGATGAAAAAGAAGCTAAAAGTAGGGTTTTGCCTAGAACTCTGGCTTTTAAAGGTTATTTTTAACAGATAAAGTTTCAGTGTTATGAAAAGCAGCAGCAGCAATGGCATGTTTTCGCATTTGCAACTGAATTGCAAGTAAAGCTCTATTGGAGCAGGTGTATACAAGTGATACTAACTATGCCTCCAGTGACACAGAAGTTCAAAGTATAACGCATAGCATTCAAGTTTTATTTCTTTGTCCTGGTGATAAACTGCTCCAGATGCCATGTAGCAAGTGTACAGGAGTGGCTGTCATTCACAAGAATTGCTGTAGTTACTTGCCTCAGCTCAGGAGATTGCATCTTCTACTACAAGCCTTTTTTGGAAATCTCTTAATGGAAATAAGGGTGGCAAAGGCTAATCCTAAAACTAGGTTTAATCTCAGCTGACTTTACCTGCCTGTAGTATACCTCCATTCCGTATGGAGGATATTATGGTTATCTAAAACTCTCCCTGTGGAAAGGAGAAAGGTACCATTAAAACTGTCCTTTGGAAATCTCTCTGAGCTGGCCCAAATTATGCTGGAAATGGCAGAATGGAGAATACCTGAAGTAGTAGAAAATTATTATTATTATCGTTAATTATTATTATTACTACTACTACTACTATTGCAAACCAAGGAGAAGTAACTTAGTGAAAACTATTGCATCAAATTGTAGTATCTCCTTGCTTGTTATAACTACTCTCCTTCATGTCTTCTGCAAATTCTGAGCAACAAAACGTTTTTACGTTTACAATGTAATAGAATTTGCACTAAAATGTGAAAAAGAAGGCTAAGAGAAGGTACCTTATCAAGGTCTTCAACTATGGAACCAGTGGTCATAGAGAAGTCAAAGCTGAAATTTTCTCAGAATTGTACACTGAAAAGATGGAAAACAATGGACACAAGATGCAGCAAAGGAATTTCCTTTTAGATATGTGGGAAAAAAATCCAGTTTTACTGGGCAAGTAGTTGAATGAGTTGTAATCAGCTTGTTCAGAGAGGCTGTTTCTTTGAAGAAATTAAATATTTGAGTAGACTGAGTAACATAATTTATTCTGAAGTATGCCTTCTTTTCAGTCAGCACTATACCTGTTGATGTCTGTATGTCCCTACCAACCTAAATTACTCTTTAATTCTAAAACTAACAAATCACATGTATTGAATTGTTGAATTTTCCAACAAGAATACTTGAGGCACAAACATGATTCAGTATTTCCTATTATAAAATTGTTGAAGGAGGTAAAAAGGAAATACTGAGGATGAGAACATGAAAAATCTACGGCAATGTCTATTATACTGGAAATAAAACCAGACTGTACTATTTAAGTTGTAATTTCATCTTTTATTTTTTTTTTTACTTTCAGTCTCCTCAGACATAAGTATTCTGTATTTAGCTTCACCAGTTTATCTGTCCCAGCTCTTTTGCTTCTATTAGACTTTACCTTTTAAACCATTATAAAAAACTTGTTAAAAAAAAAATCTTCCTTGAGACACTAATTCTTGCATTACTCTCTACACATAAGCTGCATACATTGTTGAATGACGTTTCTATGTCTTTACATATTTTCCAAAATCAGCATCACGTATAAGATTTAATATTTTCCCCTCAGTACCCAGAATAGTGTTGCTCTGGCAAATGGGGATTACAGTGCAGTAGTATCAGATGGTTTCTACAGACTCCTGCCTCCATCAGACATGTGTTTTAAATAAAAGTTACCATAGGTCCCACACCATATCTATTTTCTTTTCCTTAATTCTGTTGTAATAGTTATTCTATCCAAATTTTATCTCCCAAGAATAAATGTAAAACTTAGTTTAAGCTATACCAATTAGATCTGGGTTCGTGATTTTATCTTCTAGTTATACATTTAATAGTTGATTTAAGCTACACAAATTGCTTTAGATCCTGGAGAGGGAGGGGGTGTGATCCTGATAAATCATAGCGGGTTTCAGATGAAGTGCAAATGTGCTTGGTTAGGAGCTGCTGTTACTCAGGTTCCCTATAGTTTTCTTTACACTAGTAATTGAGCAAATTACAGGTCCAGTCCTATAAACTCTCAGCACATGGAACTTCTGTTTCCAATAGAAGCTGTTATTGGGAGCAGCTTGCTCCTAATCCTGGGGCCAGCCAAAACTGAGGAGTTGGGGTGGGGGAGGAGAGGCAGCACAGAGCAGCTCTGTTTCAGCACAGAATGAAGATTGTGGTCACTCTTTCACAGCTTCTTTTTTGACTTTTTCTCCTTGCCTTTGCAAGTAAATAATTTCACTTCTCCTGACTCTGCTCGTTGTGCTGTTTGCCTTACTCCTCCAGCTAATACGTGGATGACCTTGACTTGATCTTATGTCTGCTGACCTCTGTGTCAGAGGATTAGTAGCATTCCCACTCCTGACTGTAATCAGAACATGAACAGGGAAATCCCAGGGTTTTGAAAAAAAGTGCCACTTAACACAACTAAACCCTGTGTTTCTCAAACAGCTCTGAAGAAATCCACTTTGGAAATGAAGTCTAGGTGTCTAGCAGGCAGGACAGTACCTCAGGTTGCCTGCATGCTTGCTTCACTGTTCATACTACCTTATTGTCTGCTGACAAACCTATTCCTCACACTGAGGCATCACGTCAGCTCAAGTTTATGAGAGTTCATGAGTTCATTCCTTTCTAGACTAGGCTACAGATTATCCCTTCATTCACATTCATATATTAGTAGAAATCTTTTCACAAATGGGTTAACTTGAGCACAGAAAGTACAAAGGTTTCCAGCTATTTCCACTTAGTTATCCATTTTGGGATTTTTGTTATATAGAAGTAGTTCTAATAATGCAGTTTTAACTGGGATGCCAAAAATGATTTGAAGGCATCTGTGTACTCTGATACCAAAACTGGATTAAACTGTTGTAAGACATTGATCATATTACGTGATCAAGTCTTAAGCATCTCCATAGTGCGGAGCTTGAAACTCAGAGTGCAGCAACTCGCAGGTACTGGTCATCTACTAACAGACCTGGTATAGGGAAAGAAAATACTTTTTACCAGAATGATTTTAAGATGGAAGTCAACAAATTGTACCCCAAGGAAAATTCTACTGAGAAAGCTTTTCCAGAATAGGTTTGGAAGGTCTGAGACCTTCTTTAAGGAGTTAATTGGAAAAGACTCTGCAGAACCAGCTGACAAACGGTTTCTATTTAAAATTAAATGCTATTTACAAAGTAAATCTCATTAAAAAAAAAAAAAAAAAGGCAAAACCAAATAAACACAAAAACACAACTAAAAAATAAAAGAAAACCAACAAAAACCATGTACTGAGCCAATTCAGAAAAAGGATTTATAAGAGTATAAAAATTACCAGACTTCCTCTCAGCTCAGTTTTTATCTCAAACTGATTATCAAACAACTTAAAAAAACCCCATACAAGCCAAACTAATCAAACAAAAAAACCCAACTAACTAAAAAATCCCAACAAACTGAAAAAGCAAGTCCCAGAGCTAAATGTAATCAAGAAAACAAGAAACTGCATTCTTACTCATAAACTGTAACCAGCATGCTCATGAGTATGTATGGCACTCTTTATATTTTTGTGTTTCTCCCTTGAAGATATGTCACTTAAGTTTGGCAGATTCTATCTAAAACAGCTCATTGGGCATAGTCCTTCTGTGTGGACACACTGATCCTCAAGTTTAATGATACTTTGTAATGTAGAGGTGGCCATTCTCATATGCTTCAAAGGTCTACAAATGTTCACAACCAGCATTTTATAGTTAAATTACAGCTAACTACCACCTTGTGAAACTTACAGATGTCACTGAATCTTCTTCCATAAAAATCTAAATTTAATAGTATAGCTTTACCAAATTACATGATTACCAATATCTTTAGAATAATACAGGCTTTTCACAACCTGTTAATAATGTTCAAGAAATAGTACAGTTGGTTGTAAATAATAAACCTCTTCAGCACCTACTATAATTTGCTTTCCCATTCTTCCTACACTGAATCCATGATAGCTATCAGGACTATTATTGTCCCTTACAGAGTAGTATTCTTTTGGACTTCATTTTTTTTTTTTCCTTCAAGGAGAAAGCAACCTCACAGAAATGACCTACTCTGCTGTTATCCAGTAATCTCTTGCAAGTTCGAATGCCAAATATGCGAATAGGAATGTCAGTGTGAGCAGAGATCTATAGATAATAGCACATATTCAGATCATGCAGCTAATTTTGAGACTATACTTTCTCTCTATAGTTTGCATATGGCTGCGGATAGATAGGCCAGGATTTGCAAAAGCAGCTATGCTAATGTCTTTCTTTTGCTTTGAAAACATTTACTCTCAACATTTCTGGTAAGGAAGTAGAAGAGAGTGGGAGAAGAATCACTTTTGTCTATTTTAGATGTAAAGTTTAGTCTCATGTCACAAATAAACACTAGAACAGATGGCTATTTTGTCACAGGAGTGACAAAACTATTTTTGTATAGACACACACCAGGCACACATGATTGCTAACTAAATATTTCTGATTTTAAATACTAAAACTGTAAATTCCAAGGAAGCTTGGACCTGCTGCAGTAACTGAAAACCTTATTGATCCCTCAGCTCTCTTTGGTCTGGGAAAAGCACGGGATGAAAACACAGAAGGGATATATGTTGGAGCAAAATGTAGCACGGGACATCATCAGTGAGGTTTTACACCTTATAGTTGCTTTTGGAGTAAGGAGTGTACCCTATAATTTTTCAAATAAAGAATGTTTTCCCGCTTCATTGAACTATACAAAAATGAGGTCTGTTCTTGCATCCATGAAATCAGTAGATTTTTTCCCATTGCTGTTAACAAGAACATATTTCAGCCAAAGAGAATATTCACACGAATATTTACAGATGTGAACTTGGTAGAAACCTATGATGTGCAAAATATCTCTCTAACCTTTTTCTGGAACTGTGCCTACGCATAATAATAGCTTCACAGAAGGAGGTACAATCTGGACAGAAAATATTACTTCAGAAAGACAACTTCCTGTATTCTGCCCAGACTATTGAAGGTTTGAGAATCTAACACCAAGCAGATTCTTATTTTGACTGCTGTTCTGTAAGTAGAAACAGAAAATGAAAATTAAGTTCTCTAGTTAACTCACGTATTATGTGTGACGTTGAACAGCCTGATGAGTGGACAGGACCCGCAGGAGAGTAGATACATGACCAACAAATGTTGCAGAAGCAGTCAAGTGAACTAGGCAAAAAAAGGACAAGATGAATAAGGCCAACAAGCTAAAAGATTATGTTAGGATGTCAGAGTGTCATACTGAGAACATCTCAAATAAAAACAAAGTAACTGAATCATTTTATGAGACTACAAAAATGATATTACATAGATATAAGGTAAAAAAGTCCCAAACCTGATTGTTTGTAATCCATTCAATTATTTTACTTAAGAAACTAAGAAATTCAATTATTTTAATCAAAAAAAAAAAAAAAAAAAAGTAGTCCACAACAGCCTAAGCCAAAACATGAAATATAGGCTCACTTATTTTCGAATTACAGAAAAACTTACTTATGGTGACTTATGATCTATGACAACTCATGATTTATGAGATAATTTATACAATCCCATATTTCAGCACAAGACAACATTCTTTATTAGATGATAGTGAACTAAATAAGGAAGTGAATACAGTATTTTTAAGCATTGCAAATTATCAGAGAGGAGGGAAAGGGAAAGGACAGGAAGGAGGCACTCATAAAATATTATGAAACAGGTTTTTTCACCTATTCTTGCATTTGTATCAACTTTGTATCCGGCAGAATTAAAGAAACCTAATGTTTTTGTGTAAAACTGAAACAATATAACACTTGATTTGTATTCTGTCCTATTTCATTGAGCCTCCCCTCAAAACATCGTGCAAAGAACAGCTTGATATTGTGAGAAGCATATATCTTTGTATGGGTGTGTAGGAAATAATAAATATCTTGTATTTGTTCTAAGGCTGAAGAAGCCAGTCATTTCAAAAAAATATAAGGGCTTCAGACCTGTCCTGGGCTCAGTAGTAGCAGTTACTCTGATACCTAGTTATATCCTGACATTTAATGTCTTTCTGTTTATTAATTTCCATTAGCAGACTCTACTCAATGAGCCTTTGGAAGTGCCTTTGTGCAATGGACTATTTCAGATAATTGGCACCCCAACAAGCTGCTAATGCTCTCTGTAGTAAAAAACTATATCGGCAAATAAGCTGCAAGAGTTCATAGCTGCAGACAGACAATAGTTTTAAAATATTCACAAGCATGATTAAATGAAAATGATTAATGAGCTGTCCATTTTATAAATTTATCTAGCTGATGACAGTTCAGCTTTGGAGCATAATTTTCATTTTTAAAAAAATGCTTAAATTCCAGAGCAGAACCAACCAAAATAATATTTTAACAAATTGTTAAACTTAGATTTTTGCTGTCATGTTCCTTTTCAGTTTAAAAATCTTCTTTTCAAATAAAGAACTTTCATGTGGCTATATATTGTCATGGGATACAAATGATCTAAAAGCCTGATCTTAAACTGTCTTTATTTCACTTTGAATGAGGCAGAATGAAGTCTTGGGCAAAGTTCTCCTGAGCTAACGTGTATCTCAGACCAAGCCCTCTATGACCGTGAAGGGATGAAAATCCAGATTTAGCTGTCTAACTTCTAGAAGATGGATCCCCTAATTTTCTTTTTTTTTTTTCTCTTCTTCTGAATGCACATGTGTGAGAGTTTGTATTTTTGAACATATACATTCTTAGCAAGTTTTCATACAGTAAGTCTCGGAGCTTGAGAGATTTGCAGAGAATCACAGAGTCCTCTGATTTATTATTAATTCAGGGATGTGAAAGTTGGAATTTATGCCTAAAAATATTCTCGTAAGGCAGCCATATTAGACATTAGCCCCATAATTATTTATGCACAAGCTAAAAGAAAATTTATATATCGCTTATACTACTTTATTAGACAAACAAATTCAGCTCTGATCACTTTTATGGACAATGACTATTACTGAGTATCTTAGAAACTCAGAGAAATAGGTATTTTTGTCAGCTGTGGGACATGAGTAGGAAGAAACTATGAATATATTCAAAATTTGCAAATTAGTGTGAGGTTCATCTCCTCTTACATTTCTAAAAGCTTCGGTTTGTAAAGAAAACATCTATAACACCATTTAGTACCTCTTACTTGGTGATCCATGGTCAAAATTAGAAATAGCTTTGCAAAGTACAAATCACTTCAGAAAAAAAAATGAATACTTTGTTTTGGTAAACTGACAAAAGCAGTTTATGAGGGGGATGAAGTAGATGTGATATATCTAGCTTCTATTAAAATGTTTTATATAGTGTCAAATGAAATTCTACTCACAAAATTAATTTAAATTGGCATGGATATGAACACTGTCACACACAATGAAAACTTGCTGAAGAACTGCAAACAGTGCACTGATGAATGGCAATATATTCAGCTAAATTTACAGCATGTAAATGAAATTCGGAGATAATACTAAATTCATTTGGGAGGTGTTATGAAAACCTCTAAGGAAAGAGAATTAATAATATGCACATAAAATATCAAAATGTTTCACAGTTCTATAAATTTTAAATCCAGCAGGAACCATAATGATCATCTGACCTCCTGCATAACACAGACCACAGAATTTTAACTAATGATTCCTATAAAACCTCAGGATGAGCAAGGCCCTCTATTTGAGAAATAAATCTATTCTCAATTTTAAAACTTCCCATTTCAGAGAATTTATCATGACTTTAGGTGCATTGTTTCAATGGCTAATTATCTTTACCATTACTAAAAATGGCATCTTATATGAGATTCAAAATGGAGAAGTCGTAACTGAATACATAAGAATATATATGTTGAGAATATATATCCTATAACAAGAGTATTAAATAAGGTAGGAATCTTGCAAAAAAACTAAAATGAAAAAAGCCCTTGGGATACCAAGTAGCAACTTCAATTGGAATTTGGCCTTTTCAGTGACCAAGGCGAATTGTGATAAAGGGCACTTTGAGCTGTAGAAGTTGTAAGTTATAGACCAAATGATCTCATTGTGGTGTACAATTTTGTTGCAGTCACTGAATGCAAATTTAGGTACTTTGGAACAAGTTGCATCTATATTGCTGCTTTATATTGGGCATGTAAGTAGTATATTTTTCATTCCCACTTAATTCTCTGCTTTGCATAATGGAGCAGTATCAGAGCACACAGCTGGGTTCCTTTCACATAACTCTGGACAGGAAGATGCATTCAAACGCAAGTGTTCTGAGTCTGCATAAGCAGAGTAATTCTGAAGTTGCCTTTTAGAGTAAATCCATTGTGATGATCAGGTCTTCAACGTCAATGGGCTTGCTGTACAGGTTAATTCCTGTCGTGGCACTTTACCAGCTAATGCAGAAGCTGCTGCAGAAATACTGACGCTTGGCCAGAGTTCCAGGAACAGATAAGTTTAGGGATTAAACAGTGATTCATTCACTTGAGCACTATGCACATAATTAACTTTTCAGCTTGTATAAGAAAAGAGGGGATATTGCCACGTAAAGCTTTTGGAGGCCACATGCATTAACAATAAGTCAAGAATTACTTCAAGTGGAATCAGTGATATAAGATGGTAAGAATGAAAGTTCAGGAGTGATATTTTGTTTGAATGTCTATGTAAATTTTCTGACAATGAGGTATGGTTATTTTATCAAAATGATTACTAAGAAAGTGTCTGGGTCACTTAAAACTTACCTGGGCAGAAACACTGCCAGAAGCAATGCTTTGGTGTCATGGAAACAGAGTGATTTACTATTTAGAAGGGTTCTTTATCTATGGTTGCCTTGAGCACACAGGTTAATAATTAAATATTCATCTATTTCAACAGTGGGTGATAGGAAACAAAAAAAGACATGAAGATAAATTTAAGTTATAGTAAAAGTTAAGAAGTCTAAAGCATCCATTATTGCCTTTTAGCTTTGAATATCCTTACCTTTTCCACTCTCTGCTCTCTGCCTTTACCTTGCTCCTTCCCTCCAAAAAGTTTCTAGTCCAGAATTCAGAGCAGTTGTATATATATATATATATATACACAACTATATATATGTATATATGTATATGTATACAACTATAT
>JBCJKH010076331.1:0-15198 GCA_039877255.1 Loriculus beryllinus | reverse complement strand
CCCCCCCCCCCCCCCCCCCCCCCCCCACTTCCCCCCCCCCCCCCCCCCCCCCCGAATAAGATTTGCATTCTCTTCTGTCATCTAGCTCTTACTGAATGAAGGTTGGAGGATTGGGGCTTCACCCAGACCCACTGTAATTACCTTTTTACCTCTAAACAGGGCATCTGAAAGCTCATTAAGAACAGAATTCTGTTTGTCAAGATTTCCACCTCTGTCCTAGGAAAGCACCTGATTTGTTTTGTTGTTGGGGTTTTCTTTTTTCTTTCACTCTTCTTATTTAAAAGCAAACTAAAACAAGACAAGCAACTAAATACCAAATTTAATCCTCCACTAAATACATGTCATTTGATTGTAGAGACAGAGGGGATGATGATAATAGAAGCTGAAATAAGAAGGGGAATAAAAACATAGGAGATGAGTTAATATCCAGAAGCCAGAGGGATTGAAACCCTGGGCACAACACTGCATTTAGAATTTGCTATTTTTTGCCCTTATTGATGGCCAGCAGAGTTGTGCCTACACACCAAGAAGCTTTGGAAGTTCATCTTGTTTAATAGGCTCAAAGATCCGAGAAAAACATTTGCTGGGAAAAATAACAGAGGAGCTTGGTTTTCAAAGTGATTCAAACACAGCTTTTTACTACAAAGTGTCTTTTCAATTAGGATGCTAGGAATCAGAGAAGGCCAAGATATAAGGTAATGAGGGCAGACATGACATAGCAGCCTTAGGGCTCCGTGGGTTTTTCCTTCAGCATTTGATTCAGGCTCTTGGAGGAACCTGCAGTGAATCTGATAGCAGGTGATTGCTTCTCCACCTCTGTGCCTCAGCTTTCAGGTCTTGTGTGCTCTGTCATACCTTTGCATCTATTGTGCACACACCACCACAATCATAGACCTTTTGTTTCCAGGATTTTGACGGTTTGTTCTTTAAGAAAATAAGATAACATTAATAATGTGGCAAGGCCTATTTCTAGTCGCTGGGAGGTTAAATGAGGGATGGATCATGTGAAAGTCTCTGTGTGTTGGAAACATCAAGTAATGCCCTTTATTACTAATGGCCTAGGCTCTCCAGCAATGAACCTAGACAACACTGATTAAGAGAGAAGCCTGCTGCTTTTCACAGGCATATAAAATAAAGAGACTTTGTGTTAATAGAGAGGGGTTTGACACAGAAGGAAATGTAAAAATGAATGAGCTATAAAAAGAAGGGAATTTTTCTATAGAAGACAATAAGAAATTAATCCAGAGATATAAAAGCTTGAATCATAGTTTCCTAAACCATTGCAGAAGCAGATCTTTACCAGGTAATGTTAACTAAATCTCACACTGCAGATTTGGAAAAAAACTCAAAACCAAAACCAATGACAGTATCTAAAGCTTCCAAAAGGCCCAAGTTGCTTTTGTTGTATGAATACCAAGTCCTCAGGCTGGAACAAAATCATGAAGAGTCGCAGGACATGACTGGTTGTTACAAGACACCTGCTCTAGGAATATACCTTCAATGGAAAATGTGCTCATCTAATCTATGCCATTCCCAGTACCACACTACAAGATCACTAATAACACATAAAGCTTTTTATTATTAAATAGCTACAGCTCAAAGCCATCATTAAGAGCCTGAGCATTCATGTTCACATTTATGAGAGGCACTTGACGCAGCAAGAGAAATGTGAAGAGCACTTTACAGAAACACTTCTGTGAGAAAAGATTTCAAAAGAAAATATAAGCTGCAAATAGGGAAACTCAAGAAAGGTAAGGTAAGCGCATAACAGATGACAGCTAACATCAGGAAGAAAGAGTACTTGCTCATCCACTACAAGACAGTCTGGAGTTTACCAACTGAGAAGGAAAAGTAACACATCTCCTGGAACCAGGTCTATGCCTTTGTTAGAGCAGGACTGAAAGCAAACTCCATGTCAAAATTCAGCACACCACCAATAAGACTTCTTCCAAGGTATTTGTGCATGGCATGAACATGAGCATGCATACTTTATGAATACTCCTGTGCAGAACATCGCACTGTATTAAATATATTTTCCAGATTCACACAGATAACAACTATCTGTAAGCTTTCTGCATTATGAGCATTTTTTCTGCCAGATGAGTCAAAAAAAATTTGGCCAAAAAGAATTTGGCCTTTGCAGAAACATGCTGGCTCAGTCTTTGTATTTGTCTAAAAGACTGATGGTCACTTTAAAAATTAATTTCTACACTATCTGTACAACTGAGCTCTGAGACTTGTGCTCCGAGATTTTGTAATTCTCCCTTCAATCTTTCTTAAAACATTAAAGAAGTGTTTGCCTCCCTTTCACCTCCCGGTTCTACAGCTAGTCAGAAATCTTTCACAAATGAGTTCTTTCACAGGAGTGGGCTGACATGCATTATATTCTTGGCTTAAAAGGTTCAATCTTATTAACTTTTGTTTATATTCAGAACAAATTTTTACTTGGCTATTTATCTATAGTCTATAAATGGTTGATAACTTGGAAAAATATTTCACTTCAATTTCAAAATAGTATTTTTAGATGTATCTGTACAGAATAATTTACGTAGTCTGTTACACCAAAGAGTTCAGCACTTGCTAGCTTTCCTATCCACTATACCACAGCCTTCACAATGGCATGTAGAGCAGCCAAGTGCCAGTGTGCATGCAGATATCTGATAAAAGGGGCTGGCAAATCTTGAGGAGCTCCCAGCAGCCCTGGCAGAAAATACCAAAGTGCCAAAAGGAGGAATGAGTTCCTGCAAGCCCCTGCAAGTTTGAACTTGAGAGAGAAGATAAAGCTATAGGGGCAGAGCAAGTTGTCTGCTGAAATGCTCATAACTGATCTCACCCTTTCATTGTCAGGCAACTGCTCTAAACAACCACCTAGGATAGAAAACGTTGTCATTGCTCAGTTCTCATTGCCATCTCAAGTACAGCTGTGCTTCTGCATTCTCTGTATGGAGCCATCTTTGTCCAATACAGTGATGCTATTCGGCAGCTGAGCAATGTGTCTGCCTTCCGGCCAAGGTAAAACCACTAGTTTACAAACAAACCCTTGCAAATTCTCTCTCCATCAGAGAGTCAATCCAGACTCTCACATAACTATAAATATCCTACTCCTTTCAAACAGCTCCTCATTATGTAGAAACATCTTCTAAGCTTAATGGTAACCTGAACTGCGGCAGTCTGGTTCAGCTGGGTGCATAGGGTAAGACCTGGGGTACACATTCATTTTGCTGATAATCTACTCGCTTCCCAAGGAATTCATAAGCAATGGTGGGCTACCGGTGGCTTCCCATATTTCCACAGAATATCCAGGATAGACAACCTCTTAAAAATAAGCAGATTATTACAAAACAACAAAGGTTAAGGTGCCCTCAAGTGACTGGATCTACATAGCACGAGAGGGAATTCTCCAGACTGCCTGCACAACTTCCAGCTAATCTAATTTTTGTGACCAGACTAGCTTGCTGTTCACCTAGGATAAATCTGACAAGCTGGAGAATGACTTTTGAAGGAAAAAAAAAAATCCTTTTAGAGAGCTTAAACACTTAATTTCCATTGAAAACAATTATTGAACGGATGGCCTACTGAAGTCAATGCTGATAATCACTAGCACCCATAGCTGTAAAAGTCTAAATGCATGGTTATTGTAAAGGATTGCTTTTCAAATTATTAAGCCAGATTGATGTTCATGAAGCACAAGTTTGACTGTAAAAAGCCTTATTTTGAAAAATGGCATCCAAGGCTGGATTAAAGACTAGAAATTTCTAGAGCAATAAAACATAATAGTTCAATTTAAATACAATTTCAATTCAGCTTTTACCCATGCTCACAAAATGCTGGAACAGAACACATTTTCTTCCTTATTTTGCAGCTGCAAATTCAGTGCATGCCTGAGTCATGTTAAAATCTTTCTCGCCAAAAGCATTAGGACCAAGAACAATTCTGCTGTTTGTATACATTAAGAAATTAGAACTGCGTGGCTGGTTACACAGATATATTTGTTCCTGAGAAATGAAGAAAATTTTAAGTAGATGGCAAAAACCAATAAAATCTTGCTCAACCCCTCTCTCCTCCTCAGAACAGAGTGTGTCATTCAGTCTTCCCACAGCTTTGTGCTGTTTAATGTACATGTCTTTCAAAACATTCTGCTAATAAAAGAAATGACTATTCCTTTTTTTTTATTAACAAAGAATCAAAAATAGAGATATTGGAAGAGTAATATAACCTGGAACTTATTTCTGCTGTTTTATCCTAATGAATATTTATCCTAAAACCTGAAAGACCCTGTTAGTCTCCTCTGGGATAAATCATAAGATCACTGCCCACTCTTTCCCTAGAGTTCACCATTTTTTTCCTATACTTACTGGTGCAATGTTATTTGGTACAGCTCCCGTTAATCATTGAAAATTTGCTGATTTGCGATCTATGTGATTTGGGAAATATTATTGTATGTTATTCTGTAAATATATGCAGTATACCTTAAGACTATAACTGACTAGCAGCCTAATCTGAAAACATCCGTTGAGTTTAATTAAAGGGCATTTTAATCTATATTTTACTACAGGTAGGAGGAAAGTGTTACACAAAACCTGTTGGTTTACAATTGCAATAATTCAACAGTGATAACACTACTCAAATTATGGATTATAAACAAAAAAATATGACAGCACTGGACCAGCATCCACTGCAAGCTGTATCACAGACACACAGAATTTGTGGTGCTTGTCCCAAGCAGTTTACAACACAAGTATAAGAAAAGAGACCCACACAGAGCATAAACACCTCACAGAACCAGACAGAGGCCACAGCATAGCAGCTACCTAATCTTATTTTAATTAAACTGCAAATTTTATTCAATGGAGAAAGCTCTTCATATGCTACTGCTAGTAAAAATTAAATCCTTTCCTAGGTGCTTTTTATATGCTTTTGTAAATAATTTGTTGCTTCCCAGCACTGCCATTTCCAAACACATTATTTATTCTGCTTTATTTCTTGCAAACTGTGGCAATTTTGCAAAGCATATTATATCTGCAAGTATATCAGTATATAAGTACATGGTAAGAATAAAAGCAACCTTTTATAACTGAAAATTTTCTCTCTGTTGTATTTCATAATCATTAACAAAACTCAGTATTAGCAGTATGCAGCTAGCCTAGCTACTGGAAGATGTCCCTGCCCATGGCAGAAGGTTTGGATAGATGAGCTTTCAGATCCCTTCCAACCATCCTATAATTCTATGATTCTTTTTTCCACCTATCAGCTTTCTAAAGGCTGATACTTTGGAAAGCACATTAAAATCAAGCTTGATTATAATCTTCAGTATTTCACCTCCCAGTTATACACAAAGTACTACTATTGCAGGTGAAGAACCCTCCCTGTAATTCTGATTAGCAGTGATTAAGCCCAACTCTGCTTAGTTTTTGAGACACAAATACAAGTTTTGATGGCAGCAGGCGCTACCATCGGCTTTTGCCTCAGTGATATCACATTACTTAAGTGGTTGCCACATGCTGATACAGAATAACAAAGGATGCCACACATAGAGGCAGAAGCCCCCAGTGTGGACAAACTGAGCTTCTGCAAACCTACCTAGGCGTGGGCATTTGGTCACACAGTTCAAGGGGAAAGCACACTATTTCACAACCCTTCCTCATCCTCGTCCAGCCACTGGTATGACCTTGGGAAGAAAGGCATTATTTCCTTGGAAGAGGCAATGATAACCAATGATGTTGAGGGATCAACATGGCAAATCTTCTGCCTGTACTGGAATAGCAGGCAGGAGGCCCTGAAAGTTTCATGATTAGTATGAAAGCATTAACAGGCTTCCAGGTGAGCAATCCAGGAGTAGACTGTTTCCTACTCAGTACTGTTGAGATAAGGTCATTTTGCATGAGAAAATGATTCTGAGTTGAAAAAATCCCTGCTCCCACCCACCACAACACTACCTGCAGGTGGGCAGTCTTAGATCTCACTAATCAAATCTGCAGGTTCTCCCCTGAGTACAGATTAGCAAGACTCTGCTCTGCCATGTTATTCAGTTATCTGGGAGATGTAATAGTGCCTAGGAAACAAGAGCTACTGTAATTTGATTCTTTTTCCATAGACCGTATTTTGTGCTGTGTACAATACTGCATAAATCCTCTATGGAAAACAGTCAAATAATAAATAAATTGTTTTTCTTTCTCAGGAAAACCATACTAACCAAGAGAAATATACAGAAGGAAAAAGGTTTGAAAGTCTTGTAAAAATCAGAGCGTGCAGATGACATGTTGTACATCTTTACAGTGCAAATTAGTCAGGGTTCAGACCTACTGAAGCACCCTACTCTTTTGATTAAAGACCTTCAATGGGGCAAATAATATATGTTTATGTCAGAACAGATCATTCTGGAACAAGCTCCTTCCTCTTCTAGCAGAAATTCATATCACCTTCACCAGTTCAGAGAGTATACTCTAGTTACACCCCTCATTACTATCATGGAAACTTGGCCCTGTCCCCTGCCTTGCAGTCATGTCAGGTTCTTAAAACAAGTTGTTAGTAGCAAGTGGAAGCAAAAGTACTATTTATTGGACAGAGCACTCAAAAATATTTAGGTTCTCTTCTTTCAGCTGAAAATGTTCTTCCCTTCCTCCCATACCTCCATCAATGGTCTCAACAAACATTAGTTTCCTGCAAACAAATTATTGCTCCTTAGATCTGCAAAACTGGATGCAAATTGTAAGGAAAAGCACCATATGTTATTGTATTATGAACACCTCTTAATCAAATCCCAGTAGAAACCACAAGTACAGCATCAGCTACAAAAGGTTTGAGTCTAAATTTCATGAACAGCATGTCCTTAGGGCTTCCATTTTCTCACAACTGCTTCACACATGGTTATCCAAACTTCTTATTTGAACTGCTTGATAATTTCCTTCTGAAACACTTTTCATGAGATTGATAAACCAAATGTTTTCGGTAAGGGTCTGGTTTTCTTTTTCAGTTTGCTCATTAGAAAAACAAGAGGAAACACTTCAAAATTTTTTAGACTTCTTTGCTTTTAACACACATGAATTGGCTTTCCACTACCAAAAATGCAACTTAAACTCAGTTCTATTTTCTGATGAAAATATAATTTTAGCGTGTGTCATTTCAAAAGAAATTTTTGCTTTTCATAAGTACCACAGAAAAAGAAACAATGTCATTCCTTTCCAGTACAATTCCCTTCTTGTTCTTCAAAAGAAACTGATCTATTTCCACAGACGAACAACCAGAAGAGATACTTCATCCATCCAGCATCCATCCATCTTGTTATCCAGCATTTAAGGTAAAATAGACCTACCACAAGTATATTTTCAGTATATTTTTGGTTAATACTATGCCCTTATTGAATTCATTTTTCTTAAACATAAACCTTACTATAGCAACTGTTTCCATATCTATTTCATTATATAAAACAGGAAACAATGAATATTCATGTTTGTTTCAGCTAATGAACCCACACATGGACCATGGCATACCTTTTGAATGTCTGCTAAGCTGAAATAGAGCAAATCAGTAATTTCTTAATGGTAATTAATTTGTTAAAAAGTAATAAGGAATGAGAAAAGACTATCATATTTATTTCAGGCTGATATTAGTCCCACCTTTTTCCCTGTATTAGGTCATTTTCAAACCATTAGAGAAAGAGAAGCAGCACTGAGCTGTAAAAATACCTTCTGACAATGAGATTCAAGACCTGAAACACAAAATTATTAAAATACTTCACATCATTTTCTCCAGAACTGACTAAAAGAAACAGATGATTTATTTTTATTTTTATTTTTATTTTTATTTTTATTTTTATTTTTATTTTTATTTTTATTTTTATTTTTATTTTTATTTTACATTTCCTGAATTGGCTATTTCATTCTAATCCTGCCTACGCTGTACAGCCCTGGTACACAGGGCTGGTAGCAAATTATTGTGCTCTTAAAATTCTTCATCCTTGAGAAATACAACTCCAATCACTTGCATAGGAAGAAACACATGGAAATCTACAGGGGTTCCCTTAAGATGAGATTGTCGTTGCTTTATACTATTTTGTCTGATGGCTGCTAAGGTTCATCATGATCTTTCTGCAAAAGAAGCAGCATTTTTTAAGCAATATATTCCTTCACAGGTTTTAATTACTGAAAGTATATGCAAAGTACATTGCAGGTATCTCTGATATGCAATAACTCTCAACATTAATTAGTACTCCGCTGACTTCATTCTGCAAATAAAACAAGAGAGCAATATACATTTCCCACTTTCCTGTCCTTCTCTTATCCTTCCTTTCCCAAGGGTTACAGAATTATCTCACTGAGTAATCACAATTTATTCAATGCAGCTATGAGCATAAAATCAACCTCAGGCTAAAGCTGGTGTTTTTCCTGCTGTTTATCTCTATTATATATATTATTATATATATTATTATATTATATTATTATTATTATTATTATTATTATTATTACTATTGTTATTGTTATTTTACTAAGACAGGTGGGTTTGTTGTCCCAAGATTAAAGATGAAGAAATTGTTTCACAGAGAAGCAAAGGAAGGAAAATTAGACAGAGTGTAAGTTAATTAATCCCCAGGCCCTCTGTCACTAAAATGATGATTTTTGTCATATAAAGGTGTGCCACCTTTGGCAATAGAACTTAAACTGAACATAAAGGGGGGTTGGACTGGTTAGAAAGTAAAACATTTTCTTTGTGAGGACATTCAAGCAGTTTCATAGATTGCCCAGGCAGGCTGCACCATCCCCAGACTTGCAGGTTTTAAAAACTCTAGAGAATAAATCTCTGAGCATCCTGGCCTGACCCCACAGCTGACCCTGCACTTTGAGCCTGAGGTTAGACTGGAGATCTCCTGAGGTCTTTTGCAACCTGCTTATCTTCTGTTCCCTGTGGAAGGCTGAAAAGGGAAGACAAAGATTAAAGATTAAAGATTGAAACACCAGTTATTTTACATTTTGTAACACTGGACAGAACTGTTGTGATCTGCCCAAATCTTCTATTTTTGATAGTGCTTGCTGTTGTGGGTTGCATATGTTTGCATTAATTAGTGTTAATTTGTGAGACAGCATTCTGAGCACTCATATTTTAGAAACAATACCTGAAAGAGTTTTGCAGAAGCAGTGACAAGTAACTTAAAAAAGCAATCAGCCAAAACCCAAAACACCTATTCAAAAGGATCCATAGGAAAACTAGAAGGCTCATTAAGATGGTTTGATTACAAGTATTGGTTACAATACTTGTGAGGTCTCATCAGATTCAGGTATTTCTTCTGTAAGGTCCCAAGCAGAATATCCTGAACTGATAAAGTGCAGGAGATCCTCTGGTTAAGATGATTTGTGTGCTTCACAGAGTGACAGAAATGAAAAAAAGAATAGTATTTTATCTCCCTAGAAATGCTGAAAGACACTTTTATTTTCCTGTCTCTTTTTTTAATATATTCCATAGTCTTATTTTCTAAGTATTATAAATAGCATTCTGTGTGAAATAGCAGGTTATAAAGAGATATTTTCAAATAATAGAGGTTTCTTTTGGTGGTAATTCTGAGAAACACAAGGACAATGAAATGTCATTAAGAAAAAAATACCAAAGAATAAGGTATGGGAGATGCAATTAAATTCACTCTGTCTGCTGAAACTTGCAGGACATAAAAAGAAAGAGTTTTCATGTTTACTCTTCCCTTTAAAAGTCAAATATGCTAGTCACTTCAAATATTCCCCCTTCAAACTCCAGTGCAAGAGTTGCTATCAGTACCACTGCTTCTATTTCTAGCATTGCATAATTGTTTCAAAGATGAGGAGAACACAATATCTCAGCTTTTGCTGATATGTGGGTCCCAAAAATCTTAATGAGGGAATTCATTTCGAATTCCCTCCATCTTACTATAGTGTGCCTGTAAGAGGACACGGCAGATAGCCCAACTAAAATTAATATTTCTCGATAAATTAGTTACTTCTGCTCCTATTTCCTTTCACGCACCATGTGTCTGCCTTGTCTCTTGTCTAAACTAAGCAGTTTAGATCAGGGTCTTGCTTATACTATGCGGTAACATACAGCACAGCACAATAGGACTTGAATCTAGTTTGGGACAAATACCTGCCACAGTCAGACTCACACCAAAACAAATACATACATACATACATACATACACTATACAAACATATATGCATATCTATCATATATATTCATATGCATTTTATATACAACTATACAAGCAACTACACAACTATTGAAAAAATGCAAATGAAAGGGAAGCTTTCTCGCCATACAGGTGGTTTTGCAATGGTGAATATAGACATTTTTATCAGATCATAAGCTATTTCCCCTTGGCTTGTTAGACTGCATAAACAGAGGATCTCCTGCACTTTGTAAGTTCTAGATATTCTGCTTGGGACCTTACAGAAGAAAAGCCTGAGTCTGATGAGGCCTCACAAGTATTGTAACCAAACATGGCTTCACTGAAGCCATATGAACCACACAGGAAACTTAGGTTCAGCAGGATGGCAAAGGTTTTGATGGCTTTGGATGTTACATTCTGAGGCTACTTATTACAACACGTTGGGGAGGGAATGGAAAAGGGAGAAATATACAAGAGTGGGATTCAGGTAGCAGGAAAGACGGTGAATTTCTTTGAACTAGCATTAAAAAAATGCTGAGGAGAGGGGTGATGCCTCACACAAGGTTTGGGTTTACTTCCATTAGAAATTCCCAGCTATGTGCCTGCTTGCAGAGTTCAGCCCTTTGCATCAAAAGTTATTTCCTGCAGCCAAGATCTGTTAGTGGCTCTTTCTATCCATCCTGTAGGAAATACTTTCACAGTCACTGGAAGGGAGACATCCCATTTTCTTCCAGATGAGTGCTCTAAACAGCAGTACAGGTCATTCCCTTCCCTTCCTTCTGGCCTAATTAACAAAAAAGGCAGCTTAACTTTACCCAAGCACTCTCCCTCCAGGTTATTAAGCACATCATGAATGCAGAGAGAGAAGGCCCAGATCCACTACATCTAGCGCAGATCTGCAGACTTATTAACTAATACAGGAATTGACCCAACTCACTAAGAGTTCTTGACGTAACTCAAAGTATGCCAGAGGCACGTTCATACATCTGCACTGCCTTCCAGAAGCTAGATCACCGTCATAGGCAAGATGAAACAGAGAGACTTTACATATAGCAAGCCCAGATCTGAGCTCTCTGCCCTTCAGATGAAGCAAAAAATTCTTGCTGGACCTGTGCCATCCATTACAGTAGCTTGGCTGAATGAAACACCCATGAGTGCCTGAATTACCTATGACTCTGTAGGTTATTTTTGCCCTCCCTTATTTCAGATGTTGGAGATCTATGTCAGGCATCATACAAAGTGAAAGAGTTTCTAAAAAAAAAAAAATAAATAAAATAGAAATGTCTTCCTGAAAATTCCCTGTCTTTTTTAGGAGCTAGGTTTTCTTATATTTGGAAGAAATGGGTTTTCAAATCACTACTCCAAGATTGGGCAATCAAGGCTTTTAGGTAGTCTTTCCCATCCTAAATGTGTGTATAAGCCATGGTTCAGCAGAACACAGCAGGTATCCCAGTGGTAAGACAGTTCATGCTCCTCAACATGCAAGTATGCCTCTTGACATGCACAACCACAGAATATCTCCCAACTACACCATGGATGATACAGTAAAAAGAAAAACTGGTTTTTGAAACCCTTCACATGTTAAGCACAGAGCTGACTGCCACCATGAGAGCAAGGGCTGTACTCAAAACAGTTCAAAGTATATGAGTTATGGGTATAAGGCACATCATTGTTTTCCTTAGACATGAAAGTCTACCGTGTAGTTAGGCTTCTGCAACTTAGATTGCTGTGAATGTGTAACAAACTTTTAAGAGAATGAATTTTGTAAGTATGATCACATGAGCAGGGTTACTGAACAACCAAGCTCTTACTCCAGCTCTGATTCACACTGGCTTTGTAGCTACTTCTTATCTATTATTTATCTTCCTCCAGTTTCTTCATCTGCAAAGAGAAGGTAGTATTTATTTATAGCAGAGGTGCATGAAAATCAGTACTTAGTTAGTACTTACTTGTGAAGTTTTTGCTAAAAATGGACCGCTTGCTTTTTCTCAAAATATACACCAGTGTGGGGTCTGATCTTATGTTGTGCAAACAATGCATGTGCAAAAGTTAAGTAACTGAAGAACTGGCATGGCTTTACTCATACTGTAACCATCTCAGCTCAGATTTGTGCATTCAACTCACCTAACTGCACATACAAGAACACTCCATGTAGTGGAGTTCTTCACCAGGTTTCCAGAAAATAATGAACCTACACACAACTGGAACATGTTCAGCTGAAGACCAACAAGATGGCTCCAGGGGTTGAAGCACTTGCCCTGTGAGGAGAGGCTCAGGAAAGCAGACTTGTACAGGCTGGAGAAGAGAAGGCTTTGGTGGCATACAACAGCAGCCTTCCAATACCTGAATTACATTAGGGCAGCTTTCACTAACATCCTTTCTAATCCTGACAGTTAAGACTAGCTGCTCATCTAATGTCCAGAGGCAGCATTTCACAGAGGAGTATTGGGATGCTGATCAACATGAGCCTCCCCCACCGCTTAATAAGAAAGACATCACGCCTTCAGGTGTGATGGGGAGAGGTGGAGGTGCCTGCCTTGATGAGCAGCTTCACAGCATCAAAGAGAAGTGGAAGCAGAGAACAAACACACAGGGCCTTCCACCAAACTTGTCTCACACCCATAACACTGAGCACCAAACAAAGACTGTCTTTTTGAGGAGGGGGGAAGGGGTGGCATCTTGTCATGTTCCTGCTTGTATCATACAGACATGAAAAGAAACAAAATCTTGTGATTTGCTACAGAGATTTTACTTCACAGACTCCTGGCAAATGTCTCCTCAGTTGGAGGGGAAAAAAAAAGAAGAAAATTCTTCAAGTCATCTCTTGCACATATCTTATTATAGCAGCCTCTCCACTGAAATTCATGCATGCTGATGACAACGCTGGTACACACACATGTCATCTGAGCTGTTTATAGCCACTCTTTCATTTAATGCATCTCATCTGCCGGGGTTTTTTGCAGGTTTTGTCTGCTTTACTATGTTATCATTTAAGTCTTTATCTATAAATCAAAGTGATATATAAACCACTTTGTCATCTTTTGTTTCACAACAGATGTACAGTAGCAGAGACTGCTTCTGAATAGGAAAAATGAGAACACAAACAGGCTGGGATATGCACAACAATTCAAAAAAAAAACCAGGATGGGTTTTCTTACTGAAAACCAATGGTATAGAAAGATGTTTATGAAAAGAATACAAGAGGTGAAAAGAAAAAGAGATTATGACAGTCTGTAGATGCAAACGCAATTTCTTCCTCCCTCTAATCAGGCCAAGGATAGCAATCTGAAAGATTGCCCTATGAAAGAATTAGGGCTGAACTATTTGCAGGAGGCCCCTTGGACACAGGCACTGAAGCAACATTTCAGTTGTACAGAAAAAGAACCTAAGATAGATATCTGTTATATTAATGAGCTTTCATTAGCAAGCTTTGATCTTTGGCAACAGTCTGATTTCCACAAGCCCCAGTCATGACTCTTGTGACTGAGAAGACCCCAAGTGGTAGTTGCATTGCTTTTGTTCTCTAATCAGTAACAGAAAATACACAACTTAACCCCTGTCCAATTGAAAAGGCTTCAGAATGTCTTAGTACTGGTGAGTTTTCTGCATGGTACAGAATACCATTTTTCTAGGCTCACTTGAATTCTTGACACTACTAATTACATTTACTATTAGCACTCCTCTTCTGGAGGCACCTTTCACCCTGGAGAGTCAAGCTGGTCCAAACACAAAACACAGATATCTCTCAGCAAATGGGCAGATAAGATGCAGTGCTGAAGGCAAAAACCCACAGTCCAATCCATGTGGCTTTGGCACCGACAACACTCAAAGCAAAGGCACGTTACACAAGGTGGCTTGCAAAAGCCAATGTATCCCATACATCCTTATCTCTAAATAATCTTAAACATTAGACGTGATGTTTAACATTACAGCATTTCTATTAGCCTAAAGCATAGCTCTTATTTTTCTTGTTATCCAAACGCCTGAAACTTCCTTAATCCCTTGGTCCCAGGAGACTGATATAACTGAGAACAAACTTCCTCCTGAGATTTCAAGTACCTGGTGTTTTGGTGAATGTGGGGGGAAAAAAAGAATCTTAAAATATGAAAAGGAACCTTAATCAGTTATAACCTTCAGCCATGCAGATTTAAATATTGATCAAATCTGAAGACTGAAAAAGTTAATAATTACTTTCTCAAGAATCTTATTTGTAGCTCAAATTTGGAGTTGCCTCCAAACACCAAAAACTGTTGGAGAGAGACTGTAGGCATTATTTATTTTCTGTAAAACCCAAATACACTTCTCCTACCTAAGCAATGACCTCAGCATTGGTAAAAACAGGTTTTGGAAAACTCAGAGAAGACAATTACTTTTTACCACAAATTAAATCTTTCTATCATAAACGCTGATTAAAAAACAAGACTGAATATTTTGGGAGGGGGAAAAAATGAAAGCAAAAAGATATTCTATCTATAGCAAAATATGTATTACAAAAGTAAATAGAAGCTAATTAACAATTTTGAGCTGTAACTCCTGCAATATCCCTGATGACAGATAGTGTAGTCAGCGAAAATCAGATGTGCTAATTAATTTATCAGCCTTCTTAACTCTAGCAAATTACTTAAAATAGAAAGTAGTATGTGCATTATTACTTGTATTTTTATGCCTCATTCAAGTTCCAGTCTTCTCTAAGACTATGTGCCAGCACTGGAAATTTCCAGAAGGCTCTAAAAAAAAGAAAAAAAAAATTTCCACAAAACAATTAAAAACAAAGAAACAAAACCCCACACCTCCCTCTGTAACTGTCAGTTTCATAGATTACGCTCTTGCCTTGCCTATGGAAAATCATGAAGGAAATTCTTTATGTCTAACGTGTGGACTACGATCATAGAACCATAGAATAGTTAGAGTTGAAAAGGACCTTAAAATCATCTCATTCCAAGCCCCCTGCCATAAGCAGGGACACCCCACACCAAATCATGCCACCCAAGGTTTTGTCCAACCTGGCCTTGAACCCTGCCAGGGATGGAGCACTCACAACTTCCTTGGGCAACCCATTCCAGTGCCTCACC
>JBCJKH010076328.1:37571-61095 GCA_039877255.1 Loriculus beryllinus | reverse complement strand
ATCCAGCCTGTCCAGATGCCTCTGCAGAGCTTCAGCAGATCAACACTCTGGCCCAGCTTGGTGTTGTCTGCAGATTTACTGAGGGTGCACTCAATCCCTTCATCCAGATCATCAGTGAAGATGTTAAACAGCACTGGCCCTAACACGAAGCCCTGAGGGACACCACTAGTGGCTGGTTGCCAGCTAGATGTGATACCATTTGCCACCACTTTCTGGACTTGGCCATCCAGCTGGTTTCCAGCCCAGCGAGGAATCCACTTCCCTAGGCCATGAACAGCCCATTTCCCCAGGAGATTGCTGTGGGAGACAGTGTCAAATGCTTTACTTAAGTCCAAATAGACAATGTCCATAGCCTTTCCCTCATCAACCAGGCAGGTCACCTTGTTGCAGAAGTAGATCAGGTTGGTCAAGCAGGACCTGCCCTTCATGAGCCCATGTTGACTGGGCCTGATACCTCTGTTTTCCCACAAGTGCTATATGATCTTACTTAGGATCAACATCTCCATGACCTTCCTCAGCACTGAGGTCAGGCTGACAGGCCTGTAGTTTCCTAGGTCTTCATTCCTGTCCTTTTCATAGAGGTGTCTTGGCCAACCTCCAGTCCTTGGGGACCTGAGGATGTTAAATACCTCTTTTCCAGTTCCTCAGGTTACATCATACCCTCAGCTCTGTTATCCACTTACAAAGAAATCTACCAAGATAAATAATTTGTCTTGTCTCTATTGTGTTTCTGACGGGTAATTTAGTCCATCATATTGAAAACTTAAATTGGGGCAGACTCTGTAACACCTTTAAAAGTAGAATAGGATTATATCTTATGACTCAGTACTGGTCATGAAGCACAGTATGGTTATTGTATGAGCATAATGTGGTTTGGTTCACTGTCATGCAATAAATGTATCTGGTGATAGCCATATAGCCATGCCTCAGGCATGGCACTTACCTGCTGCATCCCAGGACATGCTGTCCTGGTTGAGTGATTGGGAGCAGGGTACATATGTATCCCCATGGGATGGGAATCACTTTTAGTCAAATAGCAAGAGAAAGGTTTTGGAGCTTAGGGAGGGAAAAACAGAGAGCCAAACTCATTTGGCCATCCTGTGGCAGAGTCTCTGTTGGAGGAAGTATGAATCAGTCATTTAGTCATGAGTCAGTTCTTTGGAAGGTCAAGTCTCGGTTGTCACCCTGGAGTTTCTCAAAGGATATGTAACTGGGGAAATAAAAAGGTTTCCAAAAACCAGACAGGTAAACTTTGGTACATATGTGTAGTTTTCAGTCCAGAAATTAGGCTGATTGTGAAATGAGTGCCTCTTGCACCTCACCAGATACTCAGTTGTCTCCTTCTGTCCAGTTTATTAAAAAAGCATATGACTTGATATTTCTGCATAGCCGAAGCACATTGTCTCTCCTAGCTCTTTTTCCATTTGAGGACATTACTAAGTTTGTTCAAAAAAGAAATACTTCTAAGTGATTCCGTATCTTTTATCAAAAGTGAATATGACTATGCTGTTTTTTCCTCCTCTGCTTTTGAGATACGTAGTGACAGAAGTCCAAGGTGCCGTAATGAGCTTAAATGTCTGTTCCTTGTGGTGGAACTAATTTCCCTAACTTGCTATTACCTGCAGGGAGCAAAGGGTTTTGGAGTGGTAATGTCTCTAATGCTGTAATAGAAAATTTATGGAGAGTTGAACGACACTTGTCTACACAACTAATGGTGGTGGTGTCACCCTTATTCATTTGCAGTTTAACAGCGGCTTGTACTGGGTGTACCACTGGAACCAGGACAAAGTTAGCAACAGGTATGCATTGAAATTGGTGAAGATTTGAGACAGTTGCACAGATCAAAGTTACCTTCCTCAAGTTGTTTGGTTTTTCAAATATAATTGGGTTATGAGGGAAAAAAAAAAAAGGCTGCTTCTTTAGGGATGCCCTGCATCACCTCTTGTGCTTTGCAGTTCATGTGCTCAGCTCACCCTGAGGATCTGCACAGTTGGTAGGGATGCGGTTATGGTTGGGTTCTGCTTTCAGCACAGCATGCATGCCTAGAGAGATTAGCTGCTACCTGAGGCAGTTCTTCCTTCTTCTTCTAAGACCTGGCCGTGTTTGCTGTCAGAAAAGGATAGATCTTTAAATGCTGCCAGCTGTTCTTTGAAAGCAAAAGATTTTGGTATTACAGGCCTGAGCAGAGGGGTTGCTGCTGCTGAGTCTGTATCATACTGGACTTGAGGTGAAGGGATGAAAGCAGGGGGAACACAGTGAAGTTTGATTAATGCAGAGAGTCTCATGGGGCTGCATAACCACCCTGAGCTCTCGCATTTGCGTAGTGCCCCTGCCAGATTTATTGTGGCCAGTAGGTTTCTGCTCTCCTGATGAGTCATTTAGTATGTTGCTGAGTGTTCACAGAAGCTAACAGAGCTTTTCCACCCAGGACTTGTCCTTTATCCCAGGAATTGTGGGGCCAGCAGAGCCTGTATGTGCAGTCTAGGGTCGAGGCCATTAACCTTGGCTGTTACCAAGCTGGACAAGGATGGGTGCCAGCAGGTATGGAGTGATGGACTTCACTTGGTCTTTGTGTTTCCTTTCGTGGTGGCTCTGGGTGCTGGTCCTTGTGGAGTGACAGCTATGAAATTAGATAATCAGTTAATCAGTGGTGAATTAGCTTTGTGTCTTTGCGGAGAACAAATACAGTATTTATGTAAAAGTTGTTAGGAGTTTTTCTCTTTTTAATTAGAAGAAATAGATGCAAAATGAATGATGATTAGGCAGCTGATGAATTCAGTAGTACAATTATGCCTAAAGCTATGCCTCAGAACTTAATGGTGGATGCTCTGAGCAATCAAAGAAGCCTATTTATATAATTTATATACATTATTATATAATTTATATTAAACAAGACTGTCTGTATTACAAGTATTATCAACTTTAATGCCTGAGAAAATCTTTCTAAAATTTGGTAATACAAATATTTAAAAAAATACTTAAAAACCCCCCAACAAACAGAATGAGTATTGTGGTAACTGTTCATTTTTAGGTTTATGTGAAGGGCTGTTCTTTAAAAATAGCTAACAATATCCTGAGCATTCACTAGAAATTACTGAGGATTCTCCATGACACAGGAATTGTGAAAAATTACGTGTTTTGTCCTTGCACTTTTTGGGCATTCAGAGCCGGAGGAGCAGAGGAAATCACAGAGCCCTCGGTGTCTGCTCTGGGTTGCTTTGAGAAAATGCAAGTCATGATGAGCAGCTGCCTCATACGCAGCCAGTTGGGAAGGCTAAACTGATTAGTCTGTAAACACTAGGAGATGGTAAGTGTTGGTGTCAAAGGGACTGTGACAGTCATCAGATTGTGGTTTATCTCAGGCTGTTGTTTGAATGATGGCTCTCCCACACAGAAGCAGTTTTATGGCTTTGCAGAGGTTTAATCTGAGCCCAGGCTGACAGATCCAGCTCTGCTCAAAGCAGCTTCCTGGTTTGCTGTTTTTGCTGTTTTGCGCTACCAACCCTGGACTTCTCATGAACAAGCCTGTTATTTTCTTTTCACCAGCCAGGCATTGCAAACGTAAAATTTACTAGTCCTAACAGAGTGGAAATTGGCACTTACCCATTCACAGAGCAGTATTAGACAGCAATAGAGAGTCCCTTTGGGTGAACGTGCAGGGGCTGCTCCCAAGAACAGCAAGCAGTCACTTCCTCTCCCGTGTTTGCCTGGTGCGGTAGCAAGGTTACAATTTGCCCTTTGTGCTCAAAGATGGAAAAGGCAGTCCTGTAAACAGATGGGATTCTAACCTACCGCAGAGCCAGGCAAGAGCAAGAGGTGATGGTTTCTGCTCTAGTTCAGGGATGCTCCAGGAGAGGATACAATATGGTCAGGGAATGTGGCAGTGGGTGGTGGGTGCAGTCACCTCTGTACTGGGTTCATATCAGGTGTTCTTCAGCAAGGCAGCTGAGGGCACAAGGAGCTGTGTGTGCAGGAACTATAGCTCATCTCCGTTAAACGTTCAGTAGCTGCACTACTTAGGTGAAGTTGCATATAAAATCCCACAGCGGGTACTCTATCCTGGGTGATGAGCAAGCCCTTCTTGCTGAAGCTTTTATTGCAGCCCCTGAGACACCATCTCCTGGGTACTAAATTATTATTTCTGTAGTCATCAGAGGGAGCAGTCCAAAGCTCAGAAAGCCAGCCATGGTGGAGCTCCTCCATGCAACCCCCACAGTTGCAGATGAGTCCCGAGGAGGCTCAGAGGGGCAGAAGACCACTTTCAGATGCTGCCGTGTGGGAGGAGGATAAACAGTAAACAGAGATAAGTTAGAGAAGGTAAAAAGGTAGCCCTTAACAGCAGAGAAAAAAATAAAACCAAGCAAAAGCAAAATTGAGAAGGATATGGAGGATAAGGGGATACATAGGTGTTACCTAAGGTGGTTAGTCCTGCTTTTGGAGGTTTGATAGCAAAGGAGGAAACAATTATAAGCCCTTGTTTTTTGCTTTGATTTTGTTTGCTTGTGTGGTGTATTTTGGTGGGGTTTTTTTGTTTGGTTTTCTTTAAATTCAGAACAAGAATTTTTAGGGAACTTGGTTTGAGTTTTGGAGCAAAAGCTGGTTCATAGAGGACTGACAGAGGAAGAAGGGATGTTTCTGGAGAAAGCTATGAGATATACAGAATACAGTGTCTTTCTTTATGTCTTAATTACAGGCATGGTGTCTCTTCTGCCTGACATTCTGTTTGGTTGTGGTTTTTTTTTCTTCATGTGAGTTAAAATGATGTTGTATTTAAAACCATTGCATAAATGTGCAGCACCTTTCACAATTGGTCTTCTATACAGTACTTATATTTAGAACAGTAATTTTTGGTACTATCCTTTGAGTTGTACAAGAGCATCTTTTCCTTCCCTTCCAGTTCTCTTGAGTAAAGCATCCCTAGCACATCCTGATGAGGCAATTCAAAATGCTCATATTCCTGCTATGAGCTGTTTCTTTAATGAGGGCCCATAATGGTGCCTCCATACTTGCGCGGTGGAAAAGCATACTTTAAGACACAGACTTTGATTTAAAAGCCGTTGGCAGCTTCCTTGAAATAAGTGTGTTTATTTCTGCTTTCCTAGCTGAAGATTTGTATGAAATGCAACAAGAAAGCAAGCAGTTTTCCTGTTTTGGATGCAGTGGGCTGCAGTAGTTGATCTGCAAGCTGGAAAGGTGGCGACATTGGCTACTGGTTTGCAAGGATAAGAGACTATTGATTTCTGGTGAATACATTATGTTGTAAGGCAAACATTCATAAAAGCCATGAAGACAGTGGAATAATATTCAGCAGTAGAAATAAAAAATGCAATTGATTGACCACGCTGCCATAAAGCAGCACTCCTCCCCTCCCTGCTCTCTCTCCCTCCATCCCCCCAGTAGCAGGCTTTTCCCCACTGCTTTGTCTCTGTCCAGGCACCCACCAGGGAGCCTAGGGCTGCTGGTTCTAATTGCCTGGAATTTGGCAGCCCACAGGGACTGCCACTCGCCTTGGCCTGCCTTACCATTTATAACTTGCAGCTGTGCTGCCCAGGCCTGAACTCAGTGTGGTAAACCCATCTGACTGGGGAAAAACCAAGTTCCTCCCCTCATTCCCAAATGCCCCTTCCCAGCCCACCCTGCCCTGTCCCCTTGTCCCCAGCCCACGTGCATGTTCCATGCCCTCCAGCCTCTGTTGGGGCTGAGGCTTTCTTCCATCCTACTGTTATGCAACTGGAAAAAATAAAATTGGAGTTATTTTATTTTAGTTCTTCTTGTCTCACATGGAAATTAAGCCACTGACAGCAGTTGCTTGGTTTATCAAGTTTATTATTCAATTTAATTCTATGACCACTTCATAAGGAGCAAGGCAAATATGGCCGTGTTGGGCCAGTGGGGTGCTGTTTCAGTTTGCTGTTTGCGTACCAGTTAGGGGACATTATCTTCCACGTCCATGAGGTTAAGATCAGTGAATCTTGCATGATTTTGTGGATGCTGGATGCATTTTTCAGGTCTCTTAAATATTTAAGTGCTAGGCCTAACAGGCAGGAAGGGACACATTTGGGGGGTTCTTGAGCCTGACAGTGAAAACACTGCACAGAAGCAAATGGATCTGGATATGACTTTGTAATCTCAAAGGGTCAAAGTTTAAAACACTTGCACTTGAGACTGGGAGGCAGTAGGTTTTTCCCTTTTTTGCTTTAAAGTCATCATGCATCCTTAGGCCTCCAGATGTTCCCTTACATCTTGCCTTTTAATTGCACAGGCTTTTTTAAGTGTAAGCAGTGATGGCAACATTCTTTTGAATTATTTCTTCCCTTTTTCATAAGCTTTTCGTGGTCTGTCCCATAGCAGTCACCCAAACTGCTTCATCTCATATGGCATTTCTGTCAGTTCTGATTTGTCAGCCTGGACTGCAGATTAAGAGGTGGGGACACCAGGATCATGATGGGATAAACAGCCCCTTCTTCTGTCAGAGCTGTACTAAAACGTGAGGCCGTCACTAGATCGTGGTGGTGCGCTGTTGCAATATAATTGTGTACTAATACCCCTTAAGAGTTTTTTGATTCAATCTTCATTTTTATGTGAGCTGCCCTGTTGTGCTGCTCCAGCTGCCTGTGTCACTGTTTTGCAACCTCAGTTCGCTCTTGCTTCCTCTTCTCTCACAACTGGGAATTATTCAGCTTTTCAACTAGAACTCATTTTTTTTTTTTGACTTAGGATACTAAAAGAGATTGTTAGGTTTGGAATTTTTTGGGTGTTTTTTAAAAAATATATAATATGATCTAAAGATAGCCAAAGGGTGTGTGCAGCAGCTAGAATATTGTATGGCTTCCAGTGCACCCTGTTAAAATCTGTGCAGTGTTGCTGTGTGCAGGTAACTAATGTTGTGGTATTATTTGTTAAGTAAATTATTGCTGAAGTTTTAGTATGTTGAGATACAAATCTGTAGGGAATTTAATAGTGACCTTTGTATATGAAATTAAGTATAATTACTAGATTTGTAGAAGACCTTTTGAATTAGCTAACATGTACTAACTCATGCTCTCACTTCCCAAGGACTGCTGAGTTGATGTTATTTCCAGTAAGCTTGCTTTAAGTGGGGAAAGGAGCATTTACAAGAGGTTTCTGCCACGTCATTAACATACGTTTTTATTTGAAGTGTTGTCTAAAATAAAGCCACATAATATGCATGCATAGATGAACATAGAGTGTCAGTATAAAAAGTTTTAGAGCTAATTCATGATGAGTAAAGTATTTAATGGCAGGTCAGAGTGCAGTTTTGGAGGTGGCTGTGGGCGTGAGATGACTCTAAGGCTGTGTTGGGGAGACAGCAAAAGCTTTGTATGCTCAGCTAAAAATACTGGCCTCTCCCTGTTAAAGTGACTAGCAGCTTCAAAGATGACAAATTTCTTTTTGGGTTTTTTTGTATAAAATTTGGCAAGTGAGCTTTCCTCAATTCATGAAAAATTCTTAGCTATACAACCCATCATTAAATAAAGATAGAGGTTGTCTGCACAGAAAGATACAGATCTGTGTCTTCTGAAGGAGCAGGTTTGGGTTTTTGTCACTGCTTGTAACCCATAACTCAAGGTTTTTTATAAAAGTCTTTGTGTGTGTGAGCAATTTGCTATACAAGATCCATTTGCCCTCAACTTGTCATACACTGTTGGAAAAACAAATAAGTGACTCAAACCAAACAAATAGTGTATTTTTAGATGCTGTGAAGCCAAAAGGTAAAGCCTTCTTCCTTTTCTTATGAAAAAATTACAAAAGCACATGGTTTGCACTTTTATGTGTTATTTGCATGGGTTGTGCACACATGGAGTTAACTGCAAGCTGCTGTCTACAGGGAACTTTGCATGAAGTGCTACCTGCAGTGTCCGGAAGCGATCATTTGAACTGAGGCATGGGCAAGGTAAAGGGGAATGGATAAGCGCTGATATGGCCAGAGTCTGCTGTAGAGGCCTGAGCAGTTCCTCTGAGGTCCTCTGGAAATCAGCTGGTGCTGAGAGGACTTGATGTGTTGCTGGAGATGCTCACTATTTTGAGCTGAACTGAGTAAGAGGAAAACAGCAGTGCTCAGACTCAGTAGGGCGCAGGACTTGAATGATGTGCTTTATATTCTGCGTTCTTCCCAGTTCACTGGGTGAGACTTTTATTCATTTTCCCTTCTTTGTAATTCTGTTGTCTTCTCTAGGGATTTGCAGTAATGGCTATTGCTGTATTGCTGCAAGTCGAGCTATACGGGAGCATCCTGTAGAAGTTGTGCTGCCATCCCTGTCCTCATCTTAAACAGAATAAAAAAATGCATATGCTAAGAATCTTTCCAGAAGCCATAAATTTCCTAATGTGCCCAGGTCTCATCTCTTCTGCCTTGTGGTCTTCTCAGCTATAATGGGGATTGCGGAGTTGCAGGTTGTCAAATGCACAGGTAGGTGTTTATGACAGAATATTTTCTAGATCACCTCTCAGTTTCTCCCAGTGTAGAGGGAAGAGGATAGCAAGCCACTGTTTGGTAATGCTTGTGCCAGTGGTAAATTTGGGGCATGCTTGGCTTCTATTAGTCATTTGGGTTTGCTGCTCTGATCTGGAAAATAAAATTTCAATGGAATTTGGAACTGAATTTTCATTGTTCTCACTGAGAAACAGTTACCTTGAGTAAGGTCACCTCAAAGGAGGTGGCAGTTGTGGGATGGCAGCTATGGGACCTAGCACTTCCATACTCTTGTTCATTGGCTTCAGGAAGGAATTTTATACTTACCTCTTCTGAATCAGTTTCACTTGGAATGGATTTAGATACCAAGTGCTTAGCGTTGGTTGCTTGAATTTGGAAATGGAAATGTTACAATAGGATTGTCTTGATTGTTTGATGTGTGGAAAAGCAATACTTGCTTCTGAGTTTTAGAATATCTTCACGGATACAGCTGAGCTGGTTTGGTGTGAACAAATCCAGGTTTAGAAATAAAGTGTACCATGGTACAGACACAGCTGTCTTGGCACTCAAACCAGTGGCTGGTACAACACCGCTGTCCTGTCTTCAGATCTAAGCTAATGGCTTTTTGGCAGTTACCTGTTGGCCAGTGTGGCACAGCTTTGGAAAGGGGAGAAGAGGATGAAGGTTCACTGTGGCCAGTGGGGTGCTATAGGCATTAGAGGTTTTGGGAAGCTTTTACTGCTGTGTCAATGACCTATATTCAGTAATCCTAAGAATATGTTTGAATAAGCAGTTTCCCACCCATCACTGACTCTGTTTCCCTCAACATCCTTTTTCCAAACATATATATGTAAAGTCACAGCTTTCTTCAGTTTTAAACAACGTAAGGAGAATTAGTAAGATAGTTGTCATCCGCAGAAAAATACAGAGCTTGCAAAAACTTTATCAAAACCTATCTGTTGGTTTATTCCTGGGCATTCACGTTTTTATAAATAGGCTAAAAAAAAAATGCTGCTGTTCTTCTCTGAAGGGTCTTCTCTATTCATTGAATTACAAGCTTTTTGAAATACCGTTTCATTTCATGTGTTTGCACAGTAAGTACCACAGTGGACTTGCAGTTTTGGCTGTGCCTGTAGGTTTTACTGCAACACATAGGTTATTTTTCTTTTATATTTTTATTTTTTATTTTTCTTTTCTTTTTTTTTAATTCTTTATTTTTACTGCAGGTTCTAGTTATGCCCTTTTGCTCCAAAACCCAGCATCCCCTTTAAATTGTGTGTTGCCCTCTGGGTACAGAATAAGGCTAGCATAAAAAAGGCTTTTAGAGACACGTGCCTTCTCTGTGCCCTCTGTAGTGAAAGTGTAGTCTCTCCAACCTGGGTCGATACTGCATGTGAGCTGCATTCTCTTGAGTATAAATACACTGTGTTAAAAAAGGAAAAGCACTGAGCACAGCTTGCTTTCTGGTGTGTCGATGCTCTTCTCGGAACTGATGGGGCAATTCCTTTCTCCTGAGCTCATTGCTCCTGGGTGAGCCCAAGGACAATGTGCCTTCTCCTGCCCTTCTCTGCTGGTTGGAGATATCCTGCCTTGGCTCAATGAGCTAACCCCGTGGGAAGATCTGCTCTGCCAGGAGAGAGGTTTGGTGAGATTAGTCATGTTACTCACTACATATCTTACCTGACTTACCATCTACTTAGAGAGATTAGGGCCCCCCTACCCTCTCACTTCTAAAGGAAGTGTGGTAATGTGTGCAGTTTGGTGGAACAGCGGAATGGGTGCTGGTTTTAGGAGGTGGGACAGAAGATGACCTTAATTTCTTCAGTGCCATGGAAAGCCTGTAGGATATGCACATTTCGTGTGTGTAATGTCAGGTATTTTTCTCCATGTGACAATTTGCATGGAATACTTTAAATCCGGAAGTTGTGTGCAACATTTAGCAGAGGAGCAACATATAACTTGGCAATTTTGGTCACTAGTGCAGTTGTTGGAATAATGGCATGCATGCTTTCTCTCCAGTGGCTGCTAGAGTAAATGCAATGGGCTTCGCTTCCAGCCAGTTGTCTCATCTTTATGGTACCGTATTTGAGGTTGCCTCCTACTCCAAAAAACCCTGTGTGTGCAGATGACATTAGTGTTCCTGTACTTAGGCAAGTGAGCACGTTCTAGTTTGGTTTGCCTTTTTATGTATTTATTTAATAAATACTTGGTTTAGAAACAAAAATAATTCTACAACTTGTGGGGGTTTGGACAAGAAAAGTGAAACTGTTGTGATTTACAAGTGTTGAACAAATGTTATCTACCAAATTTTCAACAAATGCAAGGAACCGAATTTCTATATATGTATTTTTAATGCAGTTCAGCCTAAACAGGATGAAACACTATTTCTTGTTTCCCTTCTTGCTGACATAAAAACTAAAACAAATTCAAATTTGATAAGAAAATATGTCTCAGACACTTACATTATTAAAGACTGTTCTTTTCAATATCATAGAAAAATAAATACATTGATTCCTAAAATACAGATGCACAAAACATACAGACAGTCTGTTGGTGAATGCAGTTGTCCTGTGGTAGGCAGAAAACCTGTCATCTCTGTTATCCATGTCTTGGAAATACTGCTTATTATATAGTCTTCAAGGTAATGTGCTGAACATCTCTCTTGTTTCCTACTCTTGGGGCTTGTGTTTGGGGCACTTTGGGAAATACATCACTTGCTTTAAGTTGTTTCATATAAGCGGCAAGCATGTCAACCAGAGAAATCAAGGCATCAGGATGTCCTGGAGTGTGTTAGTTAAAGTAGCATTATTTTCCATATCATAGTTTCATAATATTCAGTGCCCTTTTTCATGTGTAGTTCTCTGATATTTATCACACCAAGATGCAGAACAAATCTTGCTTTTGATGATTTTACTTTGTTTTACTAGATACTATTGTATAATACTGAAAACACACAGCAGATATCTATGGAAAGGATATAATAATATTTGTGTTAGGTTAAAAAGTCCATCAGAAGAAACTTTTATGTTTTGTTCTTATTAATAAAGATTTTGTTTATTTTTTTTGTGATTGATGATTTTTCTGTCAGGGTCGCTGTTGTCTGGGATGGACTTTCTAAAGTGTTTTCAGTCGAGAAAGGTAAAGATAGCCTGTGATAACAGCCTACTAAGCTGCCATCCAAGTGTGAAAACCCAGTTCTAGTAAAAAATTGTATTGAGCGGCTGAAAGCAGCTTAATACTTTTTTGAAGTGATGGACTTAGTGACTCTGTCTCAGGAGTAAAAATATGGAAACAATACTGATGAAAACTATACCATTGGTTTTAAGACCTGGGTGTTTAAGGTTGTGGTTGGGTGACCTGAGGAGATTTTGTATTTATGAAAGGTGACCAAGCAGGGTTGTTCCTGCAAGCCTGTTAAACTTTCACAGAATTTGTGAAGAATGTGTGGCTTGGAAAAGACCAAAACATATTTGTCTCATATAAGGAAGAAGTGAGAAATCATTAAATGAACAAAATCTGTAAGGATTCCCTCTGATACCTGGCATAAACTGAATTTATGTTGTCTTCCATGTGTTGTAGAAAAGTTCCATCTTGGGATTGTAATAGTGCATTTCTTATGTATGTGTTTTGACTTTGGTGTTTGGAGATGAATAGTATGCATTTGGGTAGTTTATATTTAACGTGCCTTTATTGCTGTTTTCATTATTATTATTCTACCGGTAATGGTGTGTTATGTGATTTAGTTAATGATTGCAATGTAATCCTTCATCATGTTCATGAATAGTCTGTCCCCCTAAAGAGATGGGAATGAAATGTCCTAACGGCAGAGTTGTGTTCCTGAAAACTTTTAACAATACATTCTTTAAGAAAGAAAACTTAAAGAAAACCAGGAATGGCTGAAATGGGGCTAGTCCTTCACATGAAGTCAGAAGGCCCATGCTAAATGGGTAGCCTGGGGTTGTGTACTGTTGTTTTCAGTGCAGTTAATTTATAACAAGAAGCCGTAGAGCACCAATCTCTGCTGGGTCTCATGGCTATGATCCACACATGGTATTGCCAAAGATTGTTTGTTTATGTGCAGAAATCTCAGTGATAGCAGTGTCTCTGGGCAGCCATTGGAAACTGCTGTTATTAAACCCCCTATGTTTCTCATTAGAACCACTCTATTGTACATATTGTTTAAATATAGATTACTAATGAAATGCCTTTTTATTGCTTTCCCAGTGAATACTTTCAGTGTAAAGTTAATTTGCAGTGTTACGTAAACTCTGTTTAACTTCAATCAAGTTTTAATTATGTTTTTACCACAGTAATTCCCATTTGATTTGTCATCTCCTTGTAGGTATTTAACATTGTGCAGGGTGGTTTTTTCTGCTTCTTTCCCCGCTTCTTCTCTTTCCCACCACCACTCCTGTTTTAGTCTTTAATATCACCTGGAATAGAGCCTTGCTATAAAGCTGGGCATGTTTGATTTCCTTTCATGTAAGGATGATTTAATGAAGAATTACTACACAAAACCAATATTCGAAATGCTTTATTGTTATGATATTGATTAGCAAAAATAAAATTAGACAGAACTGCTGCTGAGAAGACATCCAGCCATTTCATTTGCTCCCTTCCCTTCGCCCTTCTTTCAGTTACTCTAGTTGAGTGAACCTTTGTGCTGACAGCCCTTGGATTTCATTTAAAATGTCAGTTGCTATTTAACATCTGATGACCACTCAGTCTGTGGCCGCCTTGCATAGATAGCAATTGTCCTCACGAATGTTTGCTTGCCAGCTGAGTGGATAAACGCACCCCTTTTTGGCAAATTATCAGCACATTAATCACTTGCGAGATAGGATTTGTCAGGCAGCATCGACGCTCTAGATACATATTTTCCAAATCTTTTTCTGATGAAGTGGAAATAATTGAAGTTGAGTCTACCTTCAGAGGTCATGGGCAAAAGCCATCTTAAAACCTCGTGTGATATTTAGTTAATTTATGTAGAAATCTTCTTATATACATGTGAAAAGACTGAGGATTGCTTTTCTACAACAGTAGGCTTGGTTTGGCTATTATTATTATTATTACTATTATTATTATTAATAATAATAATATTAAGATACACAGTCTTATTTTTGCTGAAATCAGGATTTCCTTGAACTCAGTGATTTTTGTTCAAAAATTGTTGATGCCCAAGTAGAAACTGAAGGATTTGTGGCACATTCCGAATTCAGGTACTCATAAAGTAACTCAGTTGGACACTCAGCATTAGCAGAAAAATCTTTATTAGGGGAACATATTAAAAAATACAAATTAATTGCTGTCTTGAATTATTTGCAGGGTATCCGCATACTTACAGATTTATTTCTGGAAGGCTGGGATTGTAAAGAATTTAACAGTAGCCTAACTGTCCTGCTATTTCAAGCACTCAAAATACTAAGCTACTGCTTTTGTTAAAAATGCGGTTTTGGGCTATTTGCAAAATATTCATAGTATGTTTTTCATCCTCAGTTCACACTACTATTCTAATACTGTTCTAGAAATGCCATCAGTTAGCCAGGTCTCCTATAGGAATGAAAGGAGAAGAAATAATTGACTCTCCCTTCTCAAAAGTCACATCTTATATGTAACTATTACAAAGCATTTGATTGAGATGGGAATTGTGTTAGTTTCTCATGGGAGTTGTTTGAATTTCCACTGTTTAAAAATCAGTTCAACTTGATGAGTGGTGGATTCCAGCAGTGGAACGCATCAGGGCAATTTCATATAACCACTTGCACCCTATTTAATCTTTCTGTTGGGAGGTAATTAAGTTGAACTCATTAATTTGCACAGATGTTGAGTGTTGTCCTTTCTTCACCGTCACCTGGCCTTTCTGCCCAGGTGTGTGTGGCACTGCCAGGAGCCCAAATGGGGCACTGTGCTGGTGACTGTCATCTCCTTGTGTGGATTGTAAACCCCACTCCTGCAGCTGAGGCCAAGAGGAAATCTTGGGCACTGAGCTTTGTGTTACACTGTCAGGCATAAAGACGGTGTTTTCTTTATAATTGCCTGAGCTAGAATGGCTCAGTCTTTAATGACTTAGCTGTGTATGTATTCCTTCTTTAAGCCACAAGTAGGGTAGTTTGTTTTGGTTTTTAAAAAAGTGTTTGTAACCCCTCAACCTGCTAGATTTCTACGGGCTCTGAATGTGTTCGGTGCTTTATTGATATGTTGGCAAAGAGGTGCTTGCTTTTGGTAAGTGATGTTTGCGCATGAGTTTTGATGTCTAGTTTTAGTTGCCTTTGAAGCAGTGACATTTTCTCAAGAGAAATTAAAGCTGGTGAAAGCCTTAGTGTCCAGGGCTAACAATCTATATTTTCTTCCATGTCTACAAAAGCCCACAGGAGAGCAGGAGTCCTCACCACACCCAAAATGATACTGGTTGTGAGAAGGTGCTTCTTGTTGGCCCAGGCATTTTGGGAGAAATAACATCTAGACATTTTAGGAGAAAGTGCAGCAGCGTTTGATGTGCTCTTCAGTGTCTGACTGCTCTGAGTGTCTGATCACTGATGTCTGTGGCATGAGCTCTTCTGTTTATTGTGGACAGTAGAACCCATCTTGTGGGTGACAGACCCAAAGAGACCTGCATTTCATTAGAAATGCCTTAGGGATAAGTACTTACCTGGTTTAGTTCCTTCTTGTGATTAGTAAAGAAATGGCGTGTATTTTACTATATTTAGCTGGTTTCTAGTGCTGTGGTGTCACAACTGAATGACAAATAAGCGTCTCTCTTCTTGACTTGGGCTGTCCAAAGTTTTGTTCCAGTTTAGAACCTGGAACTGAAGTCTACATCCAACTTCATATGGTGGCTTCCAGAATTTAAAAAATATGCACACTCACCAAGCTCCTGAAATTGTTTCATCTGGATTTTGCTGGCATTAAGATTCTGTTGCAGGGATACGTAATCACTTAAAAAAGAAAAGTATTTTGGCTGATAATTTTGGCTTGTAATATCTTAGTGGTTGCATAGCTGCTATAAGGAAAGAGCTGAAGTGGCAAGGGTGCTGTATCCACCACATTATGTTGGAATTACAAGGCAATTAGAGTATAAATCTCAAAATACGTAAGTGTGGTTTTCTTCCTACGAAATTAAGGTGAGGTTTGTAAAATAAGCAGACATCACAGCACCATGGCATACTCTGCTGGACTGGTAAATCATATGGGATATTTCTAACTCATGTTCATGTGCTTGAAATTGTTCTAGGGCACTTAAAGCATAAAAGAAGCTCACAAAATTCGTATAGTACATCACCAGAAAGTGGTTTCTTCAGTAAAACATCCTGTGGAGATGACGTTAGAGATTACTCTGTTGGTATTTTCACAATATTAAGCTAATTGTTGCTGTACAGGAGATGCAAATTTTCCTTTGAAAAAGGCCTTTGTATAGATGGAAAGAAAATTAAAATTTGGCAACATTTTTTTAATACCCCAGAAAGAAGAGATACTTCAGTTCTTGCCATATGATCCAAGTTTTTTAGAATCCTTTCAAAAGTGAGTGAAATCTTAACTGGCTGTGTGGCTGTTTTTCCTATTTGTTTAATTGAGTAGTTCAGTCTAGGTGGAGTTGGAAGTGCCTGAATTTTTAAGCTCTTGTGTAAAGTGGAGAGATGAGGCCAAGCAGAAGGGAATGCCATTAGCACGCAGTGACACCGACAGCAGAGCTATTTAGACAGCTGCACGTGTCATATCGCGTACTTGGGTCTTGGTCATGCTGCTATTTCTGTCTTGTTAGCACAAATCATAGCATCCAGTGGCTGTGTGTGTGCTCCTTTGCTTATCGAGGGGCTCTTCCTTATTTGAGTGAGAGTTTTGAAAGGATGCTAAAAATTCGATGTCCCATAATGAGTTGTTTGTTTTACCACAGAGCTCCAGGCAGTGCTACCAAGCCCATGGCTGGCCAGGAATTGAACACCTTGCCCCTTCGTGGACTTTTTGACGTGGTACCATAGTTGCCTGTCTAGACTCAGAGAGGCAGCATTGCTTATCAAACTGCAGAGCCAGTGTGACGTATATAACAAGTCAAGCTATTGAATCTTTTTCGAGAGATGTCTAGGGAAAAGTGCTCTCTCTACTGGCTGTTGCAGCTTCAGGGGGCACAATGTTCTAGATGTTGTCTACAGAGAGGCTAAAAATGTGCCTTAAAATTGTGAAAGAGTGAAAGGAGCAGTTTTCAGATAACCACGAGATTCCAGATGCAGATACTGCTTAGAATGAAACTCATGGTGAAACTATACATTTGGTATGATAGTTAAAGTAACTATAACCGGTGTTATGCTGAATTAAGGAACTTCAAGGAGGGTAAAAAAAGGATTGTGCTGATTTGGTTTTGGAGTTTTGGGTTGGGTTTTTTTTTTTTTGATCATGATTTAATCTAGGAAATAAATATTTACGAATGATATTTTTAGATGACATAATCAACTGATAATAGGCACTATGATAGCCTCAATTCAGGATTTGACATTTATCACATAGTAGCAGTATTGGTGAACTGAACCAAAGCTGGGTATGACACCTGTTATATTTGCAAAGTGAATACAAGGGAGAGATGGGTTTGAAGGGATTTTTTTAAACCCCTTGTTTAAGCAGTACGCAGAAGAGCCCTTTTCATGTAAATGGTTGGTTTCACATTTTTCTCTTGGAAACCCCTGAAGCTTCCTACAGAGTTTGGGTTTCTGTCTTGCCATTTGCTGTGCACACAGGCAATAAGAGCTGGTCTTAGCACTGATCAGCTGTGATACATTGAGCGTTTACCCCACAGTGTCTAATCTCGGGTAGATTTGAAATCTTTGACATGGCTTCCTTTGTCGGTTTGTTTCCACAGCTTGCTTCCTCCCATTAATTTCCAGGGCTGTAGGGATCTTTGTTTTCACATGGCTGATGCCGGCCATGAACGCACACGCCACACGCAGCCAGTTACGTTGCTGCCTGCCAGGCTTCAGGATCAGATTCCTTCTGCACAAATGCACGGTTTGCTCGGTTTTCTCCCTGCTCCTGTCTGGATTACGGTTTCATTAAGGCCTCATACATATGTGATATTTTAACTCAAATGAACTATAATAAATTTCATCTGGATAAGCAATACCTTTTATGTGTGATAAATTTTGCCTTTTCCTGTCCCCACTAATACGCTTCCTCCCTTACCAATTCAGTTATATACTTATAAACTCCTGGACATTTAAATACTACTGCAGCGGGCTGGAGGCGAAGAAGTGGGTCATGCGGAGCTATCAAGACAACTGTGACTTTTATAACTGGCTGAATAGGAAGCTCCTGGCTGCTCGGATTTCTGTGAGGATGGCTGCCATCGCTGAAAGCAGAGAAATAAAGCGTTCTTTTATTTTAAAGGCTCTTTGCACATGTGAGTTAATCTTTTCAGGGCTCTGGTGTGAGGTGGGTAAATATTGTTGCTTCAGGAGGGGAAACTGAGGCAGGAGGCTTGTGTCTGAGAAGTTACCTGATGCATTAGAACAGGTTTGTCCATTTTGCTGCTGTAGTGCTGGGTCTGAGATCCTGTTAAAACTTCAAGTGTTGTTAGATGGGAGCTGGAAGATGTTGGGTTGTGTATTGGCTGTCTCAAGTTAGCCTTGTGGGTTCAGGTTGGTTTTGCTTTTCTTCCCTCCCACCCTCTTTTTTATTTTTTACAACCCCTTACCCCCCCCATTTTGGCCCAAAATAGTTCTGCTTGCTGAATTGATGAATTTATTTTACAGTCCTCCAATAAGAAGGCTGAAATTTTTCACTAGAAAAAGCACATACTTTCATGTTGTACAAGAGAACAGAAATACTGTATTTTCTATTTTCTTTATTTGTTCTTGCTAGGTTTCTGATAATCTATAGGATGCATATACTTGTATCTGCAACAGTCTAATCTGTTTCATGCTGTGTAACTCAGGAGTGACCGCACTACAGAGTGATCCCTGCAATACTTCATGATTGTTAGTGGGAGTGGAGAGATCAGTTCAAAGGGTTACTGTTGCAATTTTTTGGGACCTCGAAATGTGTTAAAGTGTTTTATGTTTATGCGCTTTGATACTGGATTTTTTGGAGATTGTCGTATTATTTGTCTGTCGAGTGTCTTTGCGGTTTGTGCAAATTCAGCTTTTATTTCTTTAAAAAGAAAATTTTCATAGGTCATTTTTCCTTTGAAATAATATTACTTAAAAAGCACGTATGATTGCTACAGGACTTTCTTGCTTAATTTTGCATGCTAAAGGAAAGCTATAAAGGTCATTTGATGAGCAATTTTATCTGTAATTTTCTCCTACTAGTTGAAACCACATAACAACTATTTGCATAATCCCTAAAAACTGATAGGCAAATTGTGCATGTGGAAACTGTGGAAAAGCAGTGTAAACAGATGAGTTGATTTATCCCAAGATGCGTGTTTTGACTGTAAGGGTGTGTAACAGAAGGCTGGAAACAGGCAGAATTCTTCTTCATTTCTTCTGAGTTCATGAGAGGGAGAATTGTGCCGTCTCCTCTAGAAAATGGGTTTTTGTTTTTCTGAGTGAATGTACAAAACCCCTTGAAATTGCTGGTTTTGGCTCTTAGGTACTTTAGTGAACAAGCTGGATTTATTATCTCAGGGGATTTTTACATTAATGTTGGATTTGGAATAGATAGTATTGCATAATTCACCTTCATGTCTTCCAATTTCAGTTGTGTAAGGTATGTTTTAATCCTGTATCCACTTCCCAAGCTGAAGAAAGATGTCTTTTCTTGACAAAGAACAAATTTAGTTAACAGTAATGAGTCCTGCTGGCATCTTCAAGAAGAAAATAATCCAAATGTGGTGCCTTCCCTGAAACCTTAATGTGTCCTTCAACAGAGGTCCTGAAGATAAGCAGCCAACAAGTGGATATCATGCATTTTTTTTTTGTACAGATGCATGGAATGAGTGAGTATTAAACTGCTCATTGGTGAGGAGGGAGATGTGCTGCCTGACCAGAGGAAGGCCTGGTTGGAATAGCTGGCTGCTGAGTTTAACAGCAAATAGCTTAGTTCTTGAGGTAAGACCTCTCCTTTCACCTTCCACCCAAGTCTAAAATGCTTGGAGAGGATTCCTTTTAGAATTATGCAAATTAACATTGCTGCCTCTTCTTAAAGTAGAGAGTTAAAAAAATGAACATTACCAAAAGATGATATTGTTCACAGCAGTATAAAGATGGTGTGGGGAGAAAGTTTCTTTGGTTAGCCACTGTATTGATGTTTCTGGCTGTGGACCTGGCTAAAATATCTATCTGTGATGTAAAATGGCTTTGTGAATGCTTCCTGCTACTGAGAAGCAACTTCAGTGCAGGGTTGTAAGCTATGTAACTCCCATTTTGATGGAATATGAAGATTGAAAAGGAACTGCGCAATAGCAACAGGTGTGAAAATGAAGTGGAGTCAGTTCCCCAACCTGGCTCTTGGCCTTGAGATGATATTTTTATTTAAAACCTTGTCTTCTGGAGTCAGATCATTGTTTAAACCAAATAAAGATCAGTTTCCATTCCTTAAGTTCCTAACAATGCTAAATCTGTAAGAAAGGTGGAAAATGTAATTTAAGTATATAAGAGTTTAAAGAAAAATAATATTTCGTTATTGTTGTGGAAGTTTGGATGGTTGCTTGATGATTATTGATCATGTGTGGTTTTAAACACAAAAATGGCTAGTTGTGTTTGCTTGATTTTAACTTTGAGGCCTTAAGAGTAATAGAAGATGACAACTGAAACTTTTTTCCCCACCTGCAATGGCATTTGAGAGTAACGTATGTAGCCTAGTAACGAAAGACAGAAAAATAATAATGCAGCCTCCTTGTTACATTATTTACTGTATACACATCACATCATTTGTATGTTGCTGTCCTCTGATTTTCATATACGATGCATGTGTAAGTAACTTTCTCCTGGCAGCAGAAGCGTGGTATTTTCTGGATGCTGTAGAAAACAAGTAATTGTCTTCAGAATTAATGAAATTATGGGGACTTTCCTTCTACTTGGGGGAACTCTAGCAAAAGTTTTTCTTTTATTTGGTCTTCTTTTTAGTTAAAATCCCTTATGGGTTGGTTTAATAACAAAGGCACCCCAAAACAACAGAAGAACTCCCAACGCCTCACAGGTATTTACCAGGTGTGGTTTGTACAGTGACCTGAGAGCAAAGCTAGGTTCTGTACCCTAAGAGTTTTCATCCTGTATCTCACAATAACACCCCTTGGTTTTTGACAAATGACTTGACCTCTGTTGGCCAAGTTGGCCGCTGGCACGCATGAGGCTGGGTCCTCCCAGGCCTGCAGAAGTGTATCATGTTATTCCAGTCATCAGCTTACTCCTGTAGATAATATGTTTCTCTCCATCTGTAGAATGGGGCTGGTAATACTTCTCTGCCTGCCTCTCAGTGGGATCTGCGAGGATTAGTTATATCTCTACAGCAGCATATAAGTGGTAAGCATGATTACAAAGAACAAGATGTGCAATTACACTGGAGGAGCAGCAAGCTGCGAGTGTCTCGTTACACTTACATAGAAGAGCAGCTGGCTGATGAGCTGTCCTGACCTCTGCAGTCAAACCAGATTTCAGCACAGTTGGCTCATTTGTGGGCTACTCTGATTTCTCACACCGGGACCTCTGTTTTCTGTATCAGGTGGCATCAGGTAGGGTAATAGAGATGACAGCTACCCGCCGAAGCTGTGCGCTGCTCTTTCCCTTGCCAGAGCAATCTTGGGCACAGTGGATGTGAGCACCTGTAGGTGACCCTCCTTGCCAGAAGGCTTGGAACAGTAATTACTGATCCTGTGTGAGACTTGATGCTCTGGCCACCTGCCTTTCCCATGGCAGTTTTCACACCTTTTCTGGCATCACCTTCTGCACGAGACACAGTTCCTTATAAGATGTCCCTTGCCCTGCTTGCTCTGCTCAGATCCTGACTAACAACTCAGTACTTTCTGCAGTGTCAGCAAGAAGTAAGTCAATAACAATAACCATTTATTTTCTTTTATAATCTTCCAGGTACATCCTGTTCATTTGATTTTGCTTAGACTGTGTGAGGTCTTGGTGGATAGCTTCCTGGGTCTTGTCTCCTGTGGGCTGCTGCTGCGTTGTCAGCATCGTAGCAGCATTAACCCCTATTGGCACTGTGACAACTCTATCTGGGGACGTTGTTTTTAGAGTTACCCTAAATTCATTCAGTGAACAAGATTAAAGGTATAAGTGAAAGGCAGTGCAGGTTCTCTTTCATTTGTACTTTACGTGTGCTTTAAAGCCCTTTGAGCAGTTAAGTTACAGTGACTGCTGAAATTAATGAGAATGAGTGATACGAAAGAGGATTTACTTGTGTTTCCACTAGAATTTATTAGGACTAATGTAATCAAATGGGATCAAAATGTTATCACCTTCTGGGGTCATTGTCAGTAAACGTAACAATAAAGTGATTATTCTAGTGTCTTGCCTTAGGGAAAATTAGAATGGATGCAAAAAATTAAGAAGTGGAATACAGTGCATTTAGGTGTGTACCACGCATTTATTTGGAATGTATTTTAAACAGTTTTAGTCTATGTCAAATAACTGTGTCTGGTTTTCACTTTGACTGAAGCATTAATAAGGACTTCAGTTGTAAATAAAAGGCTAATTTTTAAATAGAAATTAATTAAGGAATAGAAACTAAAAATTTTAAATTTTTCTAGTGGAAGTACAGGAAATTGGCTTAGATTTGGATGCTGATTTTTGAGTTTGCCAATGCGTGTCTCTTTTTAGCTTGATTTTCAAACCCAAGGTCCTGCAGCCTTTCTGACTGACAGACATTAATGGTGTTGGAAGTCTATAATCAGTACAGCAAACACACTCGTTGGTGTAAATGGTCCTGCAGGATGTTTATGGAATCAACACTGCACGTGCAAGCAAGGTGAAATAGGTGGGCATCTGAACAGTTTAATATCATGGAAGAGTTTCAGTCAAAAGCAGTATAGGTGAAGTGTTCATTAAAATTAATCCTCTTCAGTTAAGGTATTTGAGATTTTGTCCTTATTGTTGCTGTCTTTTGCAGTATCTGTCATGAGCAGCGCTATCAGTTATTGCTGGCGGGATAAAGCCCTAAGGATATTAGAACAGCAGGATTTTTATCTTGACTGTGTCCTGTTTGATGGGAGCTAACGCTTGTGGCTAAAATGTTCTTGTACACTTTGACTTGATTCATGTTGCTTAAATTTTGCACTAGGATTAACATTGTCTGCCTAAATCTCCCGCAGATTGAACTGGGAATATACCCCATAGTTATAGAAGAATAGCATATTGGAGATTAAGGTGACAAACATTTATCTCCACTAATAAAGACTAGACTTGTGTTTCATCCATTTCCATTGCTGAGTTATGGTGTTTATCTTTGAGCGAGGATTAAACTGTTTGTCCTGCCATTTCTTCAGTGTACTTTAATTTGTATTTGTCTTGGGCGTATTAAGCCTTCTCTTGCATTTTAAGGAATATTTTCAGAGTGCAGATGAGGGGCAAGTTTTTCTATGTTTTACGTAAAGTAAAGCTTTAAAGAAAGAAACAAAGCAAACGTCTTAATTCCTCTCCATGATAATATTGTATGTTTTGGGATGTTCGTGTGTAAGTGACCCAGCAAAATCAAGAGAAGTCCTTACATTAATTAGCTATTTGTGAATAAGTGATGAAAACCTGTGATCTCTGCATCTTTCTTGCTTTTGACATGCAGTTATGAAAAAGGACTTGTGCATGATGGGCAGGAAAGGAAGAAACCAGTCTGTAAAACTTCGATGACAGTGCTTCTCTGGACATGGCAATGGTTGAGTGGGACTCTACAGGTTACAGTAAAACTGGGTCCTAGTCCTTTTTTAGGCACTAGGAGTATTAGAGCTGTTATCCATAAGGAATATTGAGGCAGATGGAAGGTTGTATCTTGCTTTTTTGGGAACAACTGGCTGTGTAACTACCATACAGATAAGCTGAAAGGCACAGGAAACCTGCGTAGTGGTGTGACTAGAGTAGGACTCAGTGCTGTCTGAAGCCAATGGACTCTTTTTTGCAACCTTAATGGATAGTAAACCAGACCCTGTTTTAATTCAGACTT
>JBCJKH010076328.1:0-32409 GCA_039877255.1 Loriculus beryllinus | reverse complement strand
TTTAGCAGCAAGGGAATATGCTGTAACTTCAACAAGATGCGACCTCTTTAAGGCACGGTCATGATTACAGTGGTAGTCTTAACTTTTACGCTCTCACTTCAAGTTTGATTTCCTCTACGCTAAAGAATAACAGTCTAGTTAGATTGTGGTGTGCTATCACTATAGGTTTTATAGAAAGCAAAACTTAGATGCACTCTTGGTATCTGTAGTCTCATATGGTGCTCTTGGTTATGCACTTGTGCTATAGCCTTGCGATAGCTTCTGGAGTAAAATCAAGTAGTTCATTGAATTCATCATGGAAACCCTGTGGTTTGTGAGCTATAGCAGATTCAGTCATGTCTGAGGAGCAATTGATCATACCTTTTTTGGTTGTTTCATTTTGTTGTGTTTTTGGTAAAACCCCAACCAACCAAGTAAATCTGCTGCTGAATTGTTTTAAATCAAAGTTTGTATTTCTTCCTAGAAAGTAAGTTTTCTTAATCCTCCTACTGTTATGGAGGGCAGAAGGCCGCAAGAGAATTCAGGATAGAAGCATGGGAAAGATGTAATCTGCGCACACGTGTGGAAAACTTGTAAGAGTCTTCTACAAGTATTTTGATCTTTTTAATTTCAATATTTGAATAATCAGTTATATGAATGGGGATTGCTTGCTTCCAGTCTCTATCTGCATATAAGAAGTAGTTGGTAGAGCTTCACGTGGAGGAATGGCTTAATGTCATTCAGCCCACGTTTAATCTTGTGGGTGGTTCTCCTGGCTCATCATACACCCTCATGGTGGTGAAAGATACAGCCTGTACAGCATTTATTTTAGAATAAGCACTAATAAAAGCTTCTGAAATACAACGACATGCATTTTGACAAAAAGCGATGGCAGGCGTAGTGCAGTGGGTTTCAGCTGTTACCTGTTTTTTAAATGTTCTTGACCAAAGAGGACAGCTTCTTCTGTATTCTTTGCCCATGTCGGCCACATCTGAGTTTGTATTTCAGAATTATGCATGATTCAAGTTCTGGTTTTGTTTTCTCTTCCCTGTAGCAGAGCACAGTGTGAGGCAGGGTGTACAAGGGGCGGAAGAAAACAGGTAATTCCTCAGGGAAGTTATTCCTTATATTTTATACATTAATTTCTCTGGAATGTGCGTGTATATGTGAATTTTGTACATGAAAAGAGAGTTTAAGCTGTAAGAACACTTAAAATTTCCTTGAAATCAGGGAACTTTTAATCTCTGAAAGCATCCTCAAAGTGCAATTAACCATTCTGACTCAACAGATGCTTGTGTAAACTAGAGCACATCTGTCATATTACAGAACTGATATGCCACTATATGATTTAAAATGAATCCCCATGAATGGACCTATTGTGATAAATATCATCTAGATGGCAAGGATGTCCATCTTTTCAATAGTCCTGTAACAATATTTCACAACACACTATTCGTTGTCACTCACTGGGGGTTGCTATAGTCATGTGAAATGTCCAGCTCTTCCTTTGTATCTTTGTTAAACTTGCTTGGTTTTTGTTCTTTTTTCCTGCATCTTCCTGGTTCCTTTTTAATGCATGTTGTCCAATCAGTGGTATTTTTAATAAAACGGTAGAACTAAGGAGTTTTCTAAGCCTTTCTGAAGATTCGCAGTAGCCAATTCAACTGATTTTTAGACTGCACTCCATCTGTCTAGGAAAGAAAGAAACTACATTAGTAGTCCACACATGAGCAGCTTATTAGTTCATTTGGTATGTGCAGTACAGTGATTCAAGGCTGATCTAAAATATTCATCCACAATTACTGGTGCAGCACAGTTCAAAGTGCGTAAAATCTGTGGGTTTGACTGAGAAATTTAAGGGAAATAGCTGCAAATTGATTCTGTATGTAATTAATGAAACATTTCATTCTTATGTAAATATTAAATGCTTGGTTATTTTTTTCCCCTTTTTTATCTTTCCTCTTACTGGGCTCCCCCTCCCTGACCTCCATTATGTGTTTGTTTGTTTTGCAGGATGGTGGGTGGGCTGGCATGGGGGCATATTCCCTTGGGAGGAAGAATTAATAGCTGAGTCCTGTGACTCATTCACTGAGCAAACAGCTGTTCTGCCTCTAATTCACCCCTCCTCAGATGTCCATCCCACCCCCGGAGAGGAGCTGCCAGAAGGCAGTGTTTGCCTTGTTGGAACGCTCTGTGCACTTTCTTAAGCACTTCCCTTGACCGAGCCACCCCTCACACCAGAGGTGCAGATACGAACCCGTGGAGCCTCCTCTATGTTGGAGGGTCAGTGGCAGCAGCCGCATCTCCAAAGCGTCTGAGGAAGATTTTCCAGGGCTCATTTCTTAAAGAGTAGTGATTTTGCCACAGCAGTGCCTTTTCAGAGCTGGAGCTGGATGCTTGTGGCTTTAATATGGGTTAAAAGCTTTTGGCGTGTTGGAGAGAAAGGGCTTCTGAGGACAGGAAAGCAGCAAGTGGATGTTCATGCAGATGTAGGGAGTGAAGTTAGTGAGGCAGGGCTGGGATTGTGTTTAGGGTCTCTCCCTCCCTCTTTCAGTGTCGCAGAAAATTAATGTGAGTTTTGCAAATGCTATCAGTGGAAGAGTTTAAGAACAGCCTGCGGTATAACAGAAAATCCTGAGGCAAACTGCAACTTGTTTTGAAGCGACTGTCTTTCCAGCTCAGATATCCACACAGAACAAAAATCGTGCAACATTGCCTGCTCTTGGCTGCCTTTCCGAGCTGCCAATGACCTCAAGTTTCAGCGTGGGCAGCCCGGCGGGGCTTGGCATGAGGGAAAGCCCTGGACCCTGCCCTGCAGCCCTCCAGAGCATCAGAAAACCAGGATCCAGGGCTACCAGTTTGGGCGTGCTTGTGTAACAGCTGATGTGATGGACCGCAAGGACCACTCATCTGCTTTGACCAAGTGACTTGAAGAGGAGATGGGAGAAAGACTGCTGCTAGCTGTTAAATCCCAAGATGCGACTCTTCCTCTGAGGCATATGTGCAGTTATTTCTTTCAGTGCTTTTATTTCTATGATGCTAGTTTGCACAGAAGGCTTGGATCTTTAGAATTGTGTTTGCCTGCATCTTACTTGGGTTGCAGTGTTGTAACTTTTCTGCCACTGACTTCCCTGGCACAGTAACACTGCTCACACAGGCTAAGCAGGTGGTAGCCCGCACACTGCACCATGTGTGGATGTAGGTTTGCATGTATGTGCATGCTCACACCGTTTAAACTTATATATGAAGGTGGTTAGTGTATGGTAGTGAGCTGATGTGAAGAAAAAGGACCTGGCAGTGGATAGACTTGTACTTGTGTGAGATGCCTACCTTCATGTTTAGAGAGATGTGTGTTCATCCATAGGTTTTGGCGCACCTGCTAGGAGAGTGGCTAAACCCAATGAAATTAGTGTTTGTAATTAATGAGTTGACTGGCAGCAATATAGGATGTTAAAATTATTTTGTTTTTTCCTTCCACACACGAAGGGTTTCCCTTAATGTGTGTCTTCAGCACTTCACTTGAACTGCTTTCTGTTTAAATACTTGGTTACTGGTGAGTTCCATTCTCATTTAACTAAAAGAGGAGAGTTATCTTTCTTGTCTCCACTCCCATGAGAAGAAGGTAATGGCAGCAATGGAAATTTGCATATTGACCAAGTCTAAAAGGTTATTAGACAGGGATGGTAAAAAAACCCTGCCCAAATTTCACATTGCTGACCTTTACATTTTATTTCTGATAGGAGAATGTGAGAGGACAAGATGTGTTATATATGTTTTCTTTAGATACTGTAGTAAGAGTTCTTAGATACTGTTTTGGTTTTGAAAATGAATGCACCTAATTTTTAATTTCTCTTTTAAGAAGTTAAACTGGAGGGGTTTTTACTTTCGGAGGCAAAGGTCAGAACCCTCTTTTGTCTTTCTTATTTGAGGCAAGTGGATAACGGAAAATTTGGGGAGTTCAGGTAAGTTCTACAGAATGAGGAACCAGCTCAAAACTGCAAGGCAGAATTTGGGTGGACTTTCCCCGTGAAAAAAAACCTGTTTAAAAAGTACTTTTTACCTAAGAAGAAATTAAGAATTTTTCTTTATAAAACCTGTGCGCAAAGCTCTGAAAGTGTTTATGGCTTTGTGGGTGTTGGTTTGTTTTTAAAGTTATCATTAAAAACCATCTTTGCTCACTTTTGTGCTCCCTGTCTACATATGTATTGCTGTACGCACAACCCTGTTTTATAGTGTATGAAGGAAGAACATTTCTGACCACAGTGAAGTGAAACTTTTTGTTTAGAAAGAAAAAATATTTAGTGTAATGAAACGAAGTAGGAAAGAGGCACCAACTACACGAGTGTCATTTTCTGGGTTTCTTTTTAACCCTGTATTTTTCCCTTCCATGTGGTGGGTTTGGTGTGTGTGTCATGTTCCCTGCCGTCCGTCGCCCCCCCAGCATAAATGCTGTGCATGTATTACATGCACCTCTAAGCTCTCTGCTTTTCCTGTGCTTAAGTAGTAATGCCATAAAGATTTCAAAAAATACTGCCCAGTATAAGACATTTGTTAGTCTCACAGATGATGGCTTAACTTTTAGTATTCCTTTGTGGTTTAAATCTCAACATTTCTTATGACCTACAATTAACATTACTTTAACGAAGTCTCAACTTATATCCAGATTGCTGAGTGTGGTTGAGTGTCTCCAGGGAGAGTCTTGAGCTGCTCACTGAATCAATTTGTTCTTTTCTCAAAACAGATTAAATATGTTTGACCACTTAAAATTAAAAAATAAATAACCCCATATGACATAACTGCTACATGTGAAATTAAAAATGTGCTCTGCAGGGTTTGAAGGGTAGAAATTTTGATGCCAATGCTGTGCTGATAGTATTCCACCAGAGAGAGAAATGAATGGTTAAAAACAAGCATGTCTAATCCTGTCTCGCTGTTCTGTTAGTCCTGTTTGAGAATTAAGCTGATGGCACACTACTTGGGTGGGTGCTAACTGCTAGATGTGGCAATAATCTTCTTTAGCAGAGCTGAGGCACTCTGCTTCCACTGCATCGCCTCCCTGGTGTTAGCTTTCTGAGTTCTTTTATTTGTCTTGTTCGTGCATACTGCTTTCTTGTCAGGTCAGCTTTCTGCTACGTACTCCTTTAGCAAGATTAGCTGCAGAACTTGCTTGTGACTCACCTGCACCCTTGCTCCATGCTGCAAGTATAATTTTAGTAGAATCCTCCTGCTCACAGTTTATTTTTTATCCAACACCCTGGAGAAGCAGAAGGAAATCAGTGGCTCTGCAAATTTGCAGAGGATATGCAGGCAGCTGTATGTAGGGAGATCAGATGCACTGGCTATGCCAGAAGCAGCCTTTGTTCCTTCAAACCACTTCCATGGCTGTACTTGCGTGGATTATTGTTTAAGGCCCTGTAAGCACAATAGGATATAAGGAAAAGGGAAGGGGGAAATTTTTCTAAAATAGAACAAACCAAACTGAAAATGTTGCCACGGAAATAGATGGCAAATGATCTCTAATAATGGGATTTTACAAGAGATGTCCAATCTCCAGAACAATGGTTCAGTTTGAGCCAAGATTAATAGTGCTCATTATCCTACTCCTGTGAGTTGGCAACTCAGCCCTCTGCTATAAACAGTTGCACTCAAGTATGCTGCTGTCTGCTACAGAGTAGGTAGGAGCTGCTACTCCAATGGTCAGTTGTGAAATGGTAATGAATTTCAAACTGTAACTGTTCTGGATTCATCTGCCCTGGGATGATTTTTGCTGTTGCTGACTGTGGTGCTGGTAGGCTGGAGTGGCCTGGCTGGGTGTCACAGAGGTGCACCTGGGCTGGCTCCCTGGCACAGAGTGGACACACCAAATCTGCCTCATTTCAGCTCAGGCCAAAGCCACCTGCGTCAGGTTACAGTTTAACATCAAAGTTGTGGTGTGTGTCTTCAGAGAGAGGCACTGAAGTGCCCGTCCTCCCACTCCTATTTCCCTGTTCCTGCTTACACCCGTTCCTCCCTCCTGGTGCTGCATCTCCACATCAGCCTGCTGACTCCTTCGCAGCCCTCAAATCTGGGGAGTGGGGCTGACAAGTGAGGCAAGGTGCAGTGCTGCCCCAGGAACTTCAGGGTTCCCAGGAGAACAAAGACGTGGATAGCGGCGATGTTGGGTTTGTGGCTTTAGGTGCTCTAGGTGCATCTTCAATTCGGTTGCAGCATGGAAAAGAGAGCTGGATCGGAAAAGCAGTTCTTTTAATAATTAGATTTTTGTGAAGTTGGGGGAAGCAAAGGATTTTGGTTTTGTTCTAAACTGGAAATCATGATATTGCTTGCTGCTGCTGTTAGGCCTTCTATATGTAGGGCATAACACAAACCTGGCATTCTCTTCCATCTCAAAGGAAGTAAATTACAGCTTCATGGCGTCTACATCTGAAAAAGATGCACTCCAGTTATGTTTTCTTCTTTTGAAATAATGCAAAATACAAGTTTGAGATGGATTTCATTTCTGCTTATGTAGGGAAGAGAAACTAAGCATAAACTTTTGTTAAAAATCAGAAAAACTAATTGAGGAAATGGTGTCTGAATAAACAAAACTTCTGCTTTTACCCTGGTGAAAAATAAAGCAAAAATTGAAATACTACTGGGATTCTTTCTTATTTTACTTTTACCCTGTCTCTGCCCAGGAAAGGAACACAGAAACCACAAAGCTTAGGGTCTCTCTCTTTTTTACCTCTCCAAATCCCCCACCTATTTTGCATTGCTTACTTTAGCAATATTTATGCTTCTCTTTCATAAATCTAGCAAACTCTCCCTTTTTCGGCAGAGGACATCATCCTCTGCTTGTCAGGCAATGTTGATCATTGAGTTGCTTTAGAATTTCCAAGTACAATTTCAAGTCTCTGAAAACTCCTGAGTTGATAGAGGATTATGGTACCTAACAAGGACTGCATATAATATTTAAACAGCATGTAGAAGTATTTAAAATTTCCTGTTTAGCAGAAGTATGCTTGTTGATCAGTAAGCTTATTTAGGAAGGACAGCCCTTTGTATTCTTCACTTATGACCCAGTTACAGCCCTGGATAAATGAGAACTTGGGATTCTGTGGTTTTAAAACCATGCTGTGGTTTTACAGGAATTTTGGGTTTGAATGTATTCTGTAGTTCAAGAATGGTGCTGGAACTTGGAAAGAACTTGTGAAAGCAGAAGAATACCCAGAATTTGCACCTGCCTTATGTATTTCCATAAGAAAATTGTACAACAGATTCATGTCTATCTTTGCAGTATTTCTGGTTTCCGAGGATGTATCTGTGTGCGTTTTGTATTTGCTATCTCTTAATTTTTGTTTCGGTGTGTAGAGGCCAAATGGTATTTTGTCTCTGGAAGCTGAAGGTTTTGCAGCTCAAGTCCAATGCAGGCTGAGTGCTGAGGTGTAGACAGTGAGAGATCTTGAGGTCCCTCTGGCTTTCCTCAGAGGATAAGGCTGAGACACAGGGCTCTAGGAAGATCGGTGATACTCCAGGAACATCTGTAATAAATCTGTCTCTCAGAACTGCCAGGTACCAGGTGGGACCAGGATGTGATGAGAAAGCAGGAAAGTTGTTTGTGCTTGACTCAAGTCCATTGCAATGTTACAGCTGAGGTGTGGGAGGCCTAAAGATGAACTCTGTGTTGCCTCCCCGCTGTTGGATTTCTTCCAGTTCTCGCCTTCAGTGTTTCTTACATGCTTTCAAGACTTGCCATGATGCACAGTTTGCTCTGGGTGTTTCCCTTATGGATATTGACCTTTTCCATTGATTCATCTTGGCAAACTCTCTAAGAACCAGAATGCCATGTTAAAACCATTGAAACTGTATGGAATATTGGGCCTGAATTGCTGGGTTTGGTGGCAGGGGCCTCAGGGGAGGGGGACATTGCCTGGGCTGTGCTGCAGGAATGCCCCTGTGGGACTGTAGCTGCCCCAGGCTGGAGCTAGGATGTCCTTAGCAGACTGGGACTAGTGGAGGAGGAGTCCAGGATCGGATGGGAAATCGAGTGAAGCAGCAAGGAGCGGTGGAAAGACAAACGAGCAGTGGGGAGGAGCAGACAAACCACTGAGCATACAGCCCACAGCCACCTCTGCTGCCTGTTGCCTCACCAAAGGCGTTGGACCGGACTGAGTGCAAGGCCTGGCAGAAACAAGGGAGGTTAGATTAGGAAAGGGGTCAGGAGAAAAGGTGTTTGGCTGAAGTTGAGCCTTGGGAGGGTGGAGGAAAAACTTCCCTCAGTGTTTGCTGAACTGCTTAGTTCCCTTTTTTCCACACAATTCCCCAGACAGTACTTCAAATGTGTTAATTGACAATAAATAAAGTAAAATTAAGTAAAGCTCCCTGAGTTTAGGTTGTTTTGCCCACAACATGCAGATAACGAATTTTGGGGATTCTTGTTTGCAAGTTTTTGGGTCTTTGAGGTTTAGCTAGGCCACCTTTACAGCTTTGCTTTTGAACTTCGGAAACTTGGAAATACAGCCGTTAAAAAAAACAAGCAAGCAAAAATATGAAAGCTGAAATTTGTGTGTGATGATGAGACTCTAGAGAGCTGGCTTTAGGAAGAAGGCCTAGTATTGCAGGAGTCATGATCAAATCACCAGAGTTGGCAGCCGTTTGTGTTTGCTCTCCTTCCTCCTCTCACCTTCTGCAGCCTTGTATTGGTCCTCTCCTTCACCGTATTGATTTTGATGGTGTAACCTACTCAGAGCAAGGGTTCTGTCTGTTATGTGCTTGTAATGCGCCACATATGCATTGCTATAGAAATAATCTCATACGAAGTGCCTGGAATCCCAAGCATCAAGCAGTTCATAGCCAAAAAAAGCATTTGTCCAAAACCCTGCGTTTTTGTGCTCCCTCTGCTGGATCTGGGAGCGCAGGCAATAATCTCAGGCTGACTGCTGCCTGTTTCCCCCGGTGCTCTTTCCTCTTCACACCTGGCAGCTCCCTTATTGGGCACCGGTGGGCATTTGTGAGGATTTGTTGCTTTCCAGTGCCCGCTTGTGCAGCTGCGTCATGAGACGTGAACTGGGTATGAATGTGAAAAGGGTGGAGGTTGTGTCACAGCGAGGCCATGGTTTCACACCTGGAAAAGGGTGGCTGATGCTAGGCTTAAGGTCTCTTCAGCTGTCCTTTTCCCCTTCATCTGTTCTCATTTTCAGGTGTAGCCTGCTACCCCAAACTGTACAGTGAGACTGTTTTGGGGATCTCCCTAGAAACAGCATGAGAAAACAGATCATGCTTTAATAAAATGCTGATTTTATCACCAGAAACTGGGTCCTATGCAGTGTGCTGGCAGAGCTGGGGCTGCTATGAGGGCCAGGAATGGACAGGGGCAGTGGTGGGGCAGGTGGTACAGCTGGTGGGTGAGGTTGAGTGGTGACACTAGGGAGGAGATGCTGGTAGAGACAGATGTCCTTAGAATCAGCTTGGACCTGATTTACAGAAAGTGGTCTGTGATGTGAATTCACAGACATGTTAGTAGGATAGCCCTTTTGAGAGGTGCTTTATGAAACAAAGTGGGAATTGTGGTGCCAGTTTTACAGACAGGCGGAACTGAAGTGTAGAGGAGGGGAGCAAAACATTGGCTCTGTGTATTGCAGTAATGCCTTTTAAGTTGGTTTAAACAGCCTCTGTTCCTGCCCTCTGCCATTGTGGCTGCTCACTCCTGACCTGTGCCTGCTCCATGTGTTGTGTTGGCACAGCTGTTTATGAGAAATTGGTTCCCCCAATGCAGCTAACCATGCAGCTGCACAAATGCGGGGTTGGACAATTTACACAAGCACCTAGGAGAGAGAAGTGAGAGGTAAAGTTTAAGCTGCCAAAGAAACGCTACAGCCTGATTTGCCGACGTCCCATCCTGTTGCACCTGGACTGGTACCCAGTTCCTGGGGCAGGCGGAACAAAAGTTTTTCCTTTGGAGGATCAAACTTACAAGTTGGATAAATAACTAATTCCTATTTCATTAAAGACCCCGTCTGCATTAGCTGAGAAAGTCATGTTAACACATACTAAATCTGAATCAATTAACGTGTTTTTCTTGGCTTGTATAAGCAGTACAAAAGCACTGGGGAAAACTTCTGGATGAGAATAAATATGTTCCAGGGGAAAACATTCACAGTTCAATGAGGCCTTAAAAGCCAATCATTCACCCAGGGTGCCTGTCAATACGTAACTTGTCTAAAATTGCCCTTTGTTGTGAAGCAAGAAAACCAGCAAAGCTCCTGTCTGCAGCAGACAGTCCAGTCCCTTGGTGGGCACTGTGTTGGGGTGGAATGACTGCTTCTAACCTATAGTTTTAAGATAATGGTTTTATTCTTTATGAATATCAATGAACAGAATAAATATGACTGCAGAACAGATATTGAATGCAACTATGAAGTTATTTCTAATAACTTAAGGTTTTTCTTCCGCATTTAAGTCTCTTCTGACTTTTTCATCATAGGAATTGTTATAGAAGTGTCTGCTCCCAAATCTGGTCTTTGGGGAGGAACTTGGACTGGCTGTGGATTGTGTGCCTTATTCTTTTTCTGTAATACTTGCTTTTTCATATTTGATGGAAAACTCTTTTGCATGAAAGTTATTTGGAAGTTAGTCAAAAGAGAAGGAAAACATAGTCATCGTGTTGCTTTCTTCAGTATTTACTGAGGTTTGGAGCCTAGTAGTAAGGCTGTAAGGACACCTTGTCTGCCTGCTGAAACAGCATGTAACAAGATACATACTGCCCGTAAACATTTCCCCCTGTCTCCCTTGAAGTCTTTCTTTATAATTAAAAAGCATTTCCTAGAAGTCATACTGCTGTGCCAACGTAATCCATAAACTTGTCTTGTTTTGCTGCAGACAGCATGGTGGTTTTGAGGTGTTTTGGCATATTCCCCTGAGCAGAGTTTGGGGGTTGGGTATTTTTTTTAATGGCACTTGGCTCACATCAGTCAGTGATTTATCATTTATAAAGAGAGTAAAAGAGACTTCAGCATGACCTTTAACTGTAAAGAAATATTACCATTTGGCTCAGGAAATTTTGATATAAACCTCAGCAGAATTCTTGTTATCTTTTCCTTGTCTCATTGTTACAGGCTGTAAGACTTAAACTGCTGGAGTGAGTCTTAAAAGTTTGGGGGTGGTAGAGCTGAGATGGAAGCTCGACCCAGCCTCAGATCTGGTCCTTCGGGCTTGGTCCTGGTATTCCTAAATGCTCTTCATTCATTTCAGGTCTGTTCAGTGAGCTGCTTCGAATATTACCATGTTATGTAGGAGAAGGGAAGCATGATGTGTCTGTATTTTTTTTTGCAGGTAAATGGAGCTTGTTATGTGAGGGCGTTGTGAGGGAAACAGTCCCTGGCTACCGAGAGGAAGAAAGGCCAGTGGGAAAAATTCAGGTAGGAAAGCTTTATGTGCCATCAGGCAGTAAACACACTTGTGAGCTTTCACTCTTTTTCCAGGCGCTGCATTGTGTTTTGTGCATTAAGGGCTGATCTGGTCACTATCAAAGTTTATTTGTTGTTTTAAGAAGCAGTCCTGTTTGGTCAATTGATTGCCATGATAAAACACTGCAAGCCAAGGCCTCAGCAAAAACATTCCTTGGGCTATCCCTGGTACATTATTGATCCTGAGACAGAATACAAACAAATTACTCTTTGCATGAGCCATTCGAGCTATAAAACGGGGGAGTAATATGTTCTATTTGCTGCCAATAAATGCGTATTTATAATAAACAAAGTAGAAATCCCTGAGTAGAAATGAGCAGTAGTTTCAGTAATGTGTTCAATAGCTCATGTCCAGCTGTTGTACAGAAATAAAACACAGTCAGTACTCCAGGGTTTCTGTTGTGCCCCCACCAAGAGGTAATATCATCTTTGCCTTGTTTCCAGTGCAGTTCAGAGCTTCTCAAGAATTTGGTCCACGTATTAGTTTTCTTGTGGACCAGCTGCCTTTCCTTACACTGTTATGTGGGTCATCTCCACTTTCACTCCTTGTCACATCCCTGCAACATTTCCTTATACTGGGAAATAGCATTCAAGACACTTTCATGCCTTTGTAGTTGCTCTGAATGCAACTGAAATTAGAGGAGGAGGAGTCAGTACCTTGTGACCATCACCACCACAGTGCATGGATGATAACTGAACCCATTTCCAAAAGGAAAAAAGTTAATGATCTGCTCTACCCTGCTCATATAATTCTCCCTCCTCCTCATCCATATTTTCAGTGCTGCACTTTGATGAGCTACAGATAGTTGACCTGAAGGCATTTCTTGATGAACATTTCTGTCTGCTCTCAGCCTTGAAAAACTCAACCTTTTCACGAGCTGTATGGGAGAAAAATGTGTAAGACTAATATTTATAGGCTGAAAGAGGGGGTAGAGAAAAGACTGAAGTGTAAAACTTGCTTCCAGCAGAAATGCCATCCCTCTTTTACCTCTGATAATTAGAAGCATTTTTGACATGGCTACAAAAGCAAGTTAGTGGTGTATGCCTGCCATTGGCTGTGCTTTTGTGCTGCAGGACTGTTTTCCTTTTTGTACAGTGATGCTTTCTTCTGTTTTGTTTCAAGACAAAACAGAAATTTCAACTGATACTCAACTATTATGTTATGATTCATCCATACTCCTACATTTAAAATTATTACTTGTAAGTACTTACACATGTAAAAACTGGAAGGTTGTTATTCAAGTTCACATTTTGACTACTTTTTCATAATGTTTAGTGAAGTTCATGTGCATAAATCCTTTCATTAATGGTTCTAACTAAAATCATACTGAAAGACTAGGAGGAGGAGAGGTTTTAACTGCTGTGATTTTTGCCAGGAAAAGATCTTGTTATATTAAGAAATACAATATTACTGATTGTAACTGTAATAGGAGATTTAGAGGACATTGCAAATAGTTTTTACTGGTGCCTTAAAGAGTAGGTTTTATTTTATGCTTCCTGAATGTAGGTCTAAGACTTCGGTCTTTAATTATAAAAAATAGCATTTGCAGGCACAGAAATACAGCAAATAAATAAAAATCCCACCTCAAAACCCACCCTGTTTCAAAACCGTATTCCTGAAAATTTCCTGGAGATTTCCCTGGACTTGGATCCTGGTGTGTATTAAAAAAAAAAAATAAAATAAAATAAGAAAATCACTGTTTTGTGAAGGAACTTGGGAAAGAAGTTCCTTGCTGTGCCTTCGGGTCACGTGGCCTCACTGCTGTAGAGCTGGAATGTTTGCCATGGTATTTCCGGAGGCTTAATAAACACACAGAAAGAACAGGAGGGTGAGGAGGATTTATTTTTTAATTATTATATTCCCCCTCCTTTTCCTTCTTTCTTTGGCAGCCTACATTAATTAACCTTTAGGTGTGGAGTTTCTTTAGGAATCCAGAAGAGGTTTTATCTAGAAGAGTTTTTATCTGCTCAGTCCCATGAATTTTAGGAATTCATCTGTTTTTTCCAAGAAAAAAAATAAAAGCTATTTAGCACTACTTTTAATTGCTGAATTTGTCTAGAATTATTTTTTACTTAATGTAATGCCTGCCAACCTACATATTAAGCCTAACTCCGCTATGTAGATGGTGCTACTGGTTTACTTTTGGCATGTGTCACTGTGAGTGGCATTCAGTAATCTGACTTGATAGCTGTCATCTTGCAAGCTAGAGTAATGCAAGCAGAAGATGAGCACTCAGAAAAGGTTACAGTGAAGAGCTATTTCCTAAGTCCTGCTGCAGCAGCATAGAATCCCCAAGTCAAATGAGAAAAGCAGAGAATTAGTTCTGGCTCCTGGTATGTGAGGGTTAAGATTATGCGAACCTTTTCTAACTGTAGGAATGGCACATGCTCCTTTGGAGACTTTGCAAACACCAGCTCAAACCAGGATTGTGTTAGTCTGTAATGTCAAGGGTATGTTATGTCTTGTGGCAAAGCGGGCTACAGGAGACCCTGCACTCTCTCTTTCACCCCTGGTAGTGGTGCACCTTCTCCTCCTCATCGTCCCTTCCCCTTCCAGCCGAACTCAGCTGCTTGTTGAACAAGGGAAGAGAACTGATACGTTTCAAAAATAACCTGACAAAATGGGGAGGGAGGGGAAGGATTAATGGGCTATTTTTAACTTAACCAACTCTGTTTGCTACACAGTACCATTAAGTTATCCTAAGGCAACCAGGAGGGGTAGGAAGAGGGCAGTGCAAAGGGTAACAAGCAGCAAGAGCCAGCTTTGTCCCTGCAAAAAGTCACCATAGCGATGTGGCTGTGTGTTCCATGAGGCTGCTCAGGGCATAGTCAGTGGGAGGTTTATGACCACATCCAGGTGGGCTTGTTGCTGAGTCAGATTATTAACTGCAGCAAAAATTAATAAAAGGCAGCATGGTTTTGCTTTAGAGTGCTCCTTGAAACAGTACATTCTCCCTTTCCTTGGAAGAGTCTTGGTGTAGGAAGAGTAAGGCAAAGACACAGCAGGAAAAAAGGCAGAATGTTTAAGGAAAGGGAATTGTCCCTCCCCAGACCAGCTTTGTTAACAGAAATAGATGGAAGAAAATAGGGTCAGCTTCCTGACTAAAAGAAAATGGGAAGAACTGTTCGAGGTGGTCGTAGTGATAGTTTTGGAACTGCTTCCATGCTGTTGGGGTAGACAGATGGGGTACAGCAGTTGCTGTCTAGGCCACTGATGTTTGAGTCAATTCTGTTTGCATTTCTGCAGTTTCCAATCTATAAAGCTGACTTGAGGCATGCTTTGAGTCTAAAGGTAGACAGCTGAACTAGTAATGTTGCCACTGTTTCCTGAGTGCACTGCCCCTTGCCATGTCAGTATTGGGGAGTGGTGACTATGGGGGAATGGAGAGTCCTTTTTTCCCCCTGTTTACTTTGGTGGTTATTGGTAGAAAACTACTGGATCCTGTGGCATAAAACACATACTGCGATAATTGGTCAAAGTCATCTGGATTGGGCTATTCTAGAACGGTGGTGCCTACAGGTCTGTAACTAGAGCATGTCCTGAAGCTGTTGGACTGCTACATGTAGGGAAGAACATAGTTTCAACAATCATCTTAACTATAAATGCTCTGGTATTTGTAAATTATATTTTGTAAAAGCAAGCCATGATTCAAAGGCAGACTTCTGGTTTAAGCTGCACAGTATCTGCTTGTATATGTGGCTTTTTTCCAAGTGAAGGTATAGAAGTGTGGAGAATTACCCGAGAAATCTGAGTAAGATATTGGTGACTTCTTATGGGAGTTGTCTTCAGTGCTGTGCTTTTAGAAAAAGCTGCAGCGCCTTAAGTTCTTTAGGCAGCAGAAATAATGTACAAGAGCGTCCCTTTTTTTGGAGATGTTCTAGTGTTTTAATCTTGTTCCTTAGTATATCTCACTGTTTTGTAGCTTCTGTGCCTTTATGAGACTGTGCAAAGACTTTTTATAATTTTATAATGATGATATCTGTATCTGAATAATACTTTCCATGCCATTTCATTTTTGCCCTTGCCATCTAAGATTTCCCAAGCCTTTATAAGGAAACTTTGTTGAGGCAGGCCATCGGGAATCATGGTTGAAACTTGTTCTCAAAAGCTCTGTTCTTAATTGCCTTTGACAGTGGTTGGGAAAGATGTCACTTCAGCATAGTGAAAAGCAACCAAAATAAATTATATTTTTAATGAAGGATTCTCTATCTGGATGAATTGATACTGGCAGGACAGTATTGGTTAAAAATAGAAGAACCTCCTGCAGACACATTGCAGTTTGCTCTGGTTTTATTTTGTCTAAAGAAAAAGCAATGTACACATCTTGAGCATCGACAGGCCTTTTAGTCTGAGGTACTTCTTTTGGCTGATGGCTTCTGATTTTTTTATTTTATTTATTTTTTATAAGAAAGTATTGTGTTTACTGTGAGGTGTCCCTGCCTATGACAGGAGGGTTGGAACTAGATGATATTAAGGTCCTTTCCAACCCTAACTATTCTATGATTCTATGGTTCCATTGCTTTGAAGGGAGACCAAATAGAATCAGTGTTCCAGTATTCTGTTTATCATGTGACAGCATGGGAGATTGCTGTATCTGGTACTAAATGTATTTTATGGTGATAGAGACGAGATTCCTACAGCCTTGTAAAGGACGCTAGCTTGCATTCCTCTGTGCATAGAAGTATTTTCAAAAGAAATAATACACTCATTGCATATTTATTTTTGTTCAGGACAAAAGTATTTGCAGCTGACTGCCAAATATTTTACCTCTCTACCCTTCCTTTTCCTCTTAATCTTGTTTATCGCCTCAGTGGTATTTTTCCAACTATTAGAAATGTGTTCTTCTAGGGTATTTTAGATCAGCTGCTTTACAAGTCAAGAATTCGTATCTTTTCACTAAAAGCATGTGTAATGAGAGGGGCTGAATGGGTAATTCAACTTGTATAGCTTACACATATGTATATTGCATATATTAGACATAGTCTAGATATATTGGGTACATGTGTGTAAATTGAAATCCTGTTTCAGAACAGTCTGTTAACAATTGACTTATATATGCATTTTTAAATGACAGGCACATTTTAAATAAGGTTAACTTAACCTGCAATAATAATGCTGTTGCAGATTTTTAAATATGTTTCATATTGAACAGCATTTAACTAAACTCCTCTATTTAATCATACTAAGGTTAGAAAATGCAAGGTAGAACTGTTTTTTCACACCTTTTATGATGCCTTGATATTTCTAATAGCATAGCTTTCTTTTTCAGGCTTGAAGTGGGAAAAGAGAAAGAGAAATTTCTTTCTTTCTCAAGACAAAAGAACAATGCAAGTGTAATTTCAGCTCTCAGTTTTTCTTTTGTCTGTGGCTAAGTCCATCGCTTAACCTCGTATGATTAATCCAGTTTGATTTGTTCATGTTTTTAGAAGTTTATGAAAGGACAGGGAAAAGGGAAGAAAAAAATTCTTTTGAAGCACCTATCAGTGGTTCAAATGCTGCCTTGAATCATAAAGGTATGTATGATTGAGATCTGTGCTACCAGAACACAGGAAATACTCTCTGAAATGCCAGCAGGTGTACGGCCCGAGCTGACAGTCAGGGCCAGGTATTTATGCTAGTTGAACTTTGCTGAGAATTTACAGTCTGCACCACAGGTCGAACTAAGTCTTTATAAAAGATTTTGAGCTAACAAATCATGGAAAGCCTCCATATACACAATGTAATCTTAAATCTCGTAAGTGAAAATAAACCTAATTGAGCTGCCAAATGTGAACATGAGAAGTATGTGTGCAACGCCACGTGGGGTCCCTTCTCTCACTTGCTTGTACCTGTTCCGTACAGTAGAAGCTCAAACAACTGAAAACTAAAAATGTTGCTTTACAAACAGAGTGGGAGGAGGAAGAAAACAGGCATGAACACCACCTTTCAAAGACACCAAGAGTTTGCCACAGGACAGTCTAGTGGCAGAGAACTCAACGAAATAAGTTTATGTTGAATAAGAAGGTGTTTCTTTTTGTTGCATTTGAACAAGACACTTCACTGGCCTTTCCTCTTGCTCGTATGCTCTGTTACTGGGTGGGCAGAAGCTCACTAATTTCTGCAGGCCAGTTTCTGTTTAACACAGTTTAGTAATGACTGTTTTATTACTATCCTTTTAAATTGAAACATTCCCAGTCTTTTTCAGTTTTTACCACACGCTTCCTTACGCCCTCTGGTGATTTTCATTGCTACCATTTGATTTTTTTGTCTGGTTTTGCTTTGAATCCGTAAGTTTCTACTACACTATTTAGGAGAAAGTTAAGTTTCTCGTAAACTATTGCCAACCACCAGATTATCACTGCTCCTTTAATATTAACTATGGCATCAGAGGAGTGCCATTTTTTTCAGGTCCTAGTTTGATAACAGATGTCCTTCTCTGAGCATGTTCCTCCTCTGGACTTTTGAAATGTCCGCTAAGTGGAGTGCATTCTTCCTTGGTCGGTGGGACAGATGTCTGGCAATGCAGAGATTTAACATTTACTATTTCATGTAAACCAATTTATGGCCATTTAACATCTACTGTATGGGAATGAAGGTTTGGTTTTTGTTTGGTTTTTCTTGTTTGTTTTAGGATTTTTTGTTTTGTTTTGTTGTTTGTTTGGGTTTTTTTTTGTCTTTATTGACCTGGAGCTAATAGAAGCTGGGAATCTAGAGGTGGAGTGCTCTTTATCAGTTTGTAGACTCTTGTGGTACTTTGCTCTGCCCTTCTCTCACATCTTTGGCATTTCTGGTGCCTTTCTCCTACCTGGTGCATTTTTTCTCATGCTTCCTCTGAAATTCCCACCTGAAGACCTCCATTCCTTCCATCTCCTTGCAGCACTCAGTCAGGTCCTGTTGGTTTGCAGTCAAAGCATTCTTGGAGTTCATGTAGAGGAAAACAAACTGTTCTTCTGGTAGAGGAGTATACCCCAGGAGAACATGGACCTACACCTATATAATCTTGTGGGCAGACATGAGCTTGGTCTGCTCGTCTTCAGCTGGCCACATTCTGTGTGGATATAAACCAGCAGAAGCCCCATATCCATCGTTAGCATTGTGCTGAGCTTGAGCTAATAAGCTCGGTCTCTTGGCAGGATGTGTTAGATCAGGCTTACTGCTGTGCTAATTGTGCTTACACAGCTTCCAGTTTGGAGCTGGCTCATTTACAGCTGGCTTGGATGGTGGCCAAGAAGGTTCGCCTCGGCCTGCAGTATGCCATGCAGACGTACACACATCTACCACTTGAATGTGTCTGTCAATAGCAGGAAATTATATTTGGAGGGAGGGGAAAATCTTTGGCCTGGCTGCACGAGTAAACAAGGACAATATTAATGAATGAGGAAGTAGGTAACAGTTTTCATAAGGAGAAGAATTGATTATTCCAAATGTGGACTCACAACCAGAAGTTGTTCTCAGCCCCATCTTGTTCCTCATTTACCACTGTTCTTGTTATTTTTTTTACAATATTACTTGGGAATGTTTCCCAGACATAAGAAACTTTATTGTAGAAGTGAACAGCCTGGTATTTTAATTGGGAAACCCAAACCAATCCAAACACATTAAAAAATTGGCAAAATTTGAGAGGGGAGAAGTTTGCCTTTATGATTAGCCCATCCTCTTTTGTCTTCCCTTACATCATATGTTAGCAAATTACTTTGTACGCTGGTTATAATATAGCGTCAAGGATCTGTCCATTCAAGTGTTGAAGTGCTATAGTAAAAGGTACAAAGTATGCTTAGTAATAGGAGTTATATATGAAGAAACTGTAAAAAGCTGAATTTTGTTGATTTAGGTTTGGAAAGCTAGAGCTCAGAATGACTTGAAAGCCACATCCTTAGCTGGCATAGATTGGTTTCATCAGTTACCAACAGTTGTGTTATTTACTTCAGCAAGAATCTGTCCCCTCAAATGTTAAGAAGTCTTCTGTCTGTTGAGCAGGGTGGTGATGGACGGGAACACATGAGTGTGCATGTATATAAATATAGAGCAGACTGGACTACTCTCTTCTCTTATTGTGAAATACCAGAATGATTCATCAGCCACATCACTATGAGCTCTCCTAATATTTGAGGCCATTTTTCTCAAATTATTTTCTTGGTCACAAACATCCATGCATTGCTGTGTTAATCTGCTTGACACTTCAGAGACCACTTCTCCGTTTGAGCAAGCCTCAAAGAGACAGTACCAACCTTTTAGTTCTAAAATCGTTGTTATTAAAGCAACCAGGGTAATATATCTCTGCAGAGACAGAGTTGAATAATGAGTTAGCTCCCAGAATTAATTTGAAATTTCAGCAGCACTAAGTAGTATTTTAGTAGCAGTATAATCCCATACATCACATATTAAGTCTGCAGACTGCACTGCCAGTGGAAGAACCCTGCAGTATTTAAATGACACTGTAACACCATGGTATTACATTCAGGTCATTAGGGGGCATTTTACTGGATTGAAGTTATCTGGCAGAATGTCAAGGGTGAATCGTATAATCTCTGTTTCTTTGCCTCTCCAAATGCATAGATTAGGGGTTTTTAAAAAAACACGATTACACCTAACTCACCAGTGTTACTTCTGTCTCAGCCCCCGTATCACCAGCGCTCTGCTTGCACTGTCAGTAAATGCTGAGAGCATAACCAAAGCAAAGGGAAGTAATAGACAGATGTAGGTGGCTCAAATGGCTGATGATGTAGGTGGAAAAAGCACCTCAGGGTTGGTTTGTGGGTTTTGTTTTATTTTTTCGTGTATGAATCAGAGCTATTGCTATATGTGCGTACACCCAAATATATGGCTTTTGTGGCACGTATAAGCAGGGTTCCAGAATGATGGGAAATGCTTAGCCCCAAGATGACTGTTTTCCAGAACAGATCCCCAACATTAACTTCTGAAGGGGCAGGGGCACTCCTGCAATTGAATGTACCAGGGAGATGGACATCTTTCTCCACTTTGTGCTTTAGAAATTCCTTCTAAATTCATGCGTGTGCCCCATCATAACGATTTTGAAACCTCTTTTCAAATGTACTCATCATTCAGACAGCTCTGGTTGAATTTAGAGAGAGAGATTAGACTGTGAAAAGCATGTGTTCTCAGCAGCTTATTGCTGCCTCTGGCAGAAGTCACTGCTGTTCGGATCTGCTAGCTAGATAATTCACGTGATTATTCTGTGCGCCATTAGAGACAAACTGATCTGGGTTAGTTTAAACATGTAAATAGTAGCTCTGGATCATTCTTTCTGCAAGAAGCAGGCAATCATCACAGAAGTAGCCTAGCTGGTTGACAGGCTGTAAATGTCACCACGTGTGTCTTCCCTTATCTCCTTCACTGAGTTTTAACTACAGCTTTTGGGGTGATACGAACACTTGAAAAAAATAAAAAGTAATAATAATAGGATAAGCTAAGGCAGGTGAAGTTGAAATGATGTCTAACTTCCAGTGGTGAGACTGGCAGTGGTGACCTGCAGGTTGGTCAGGGACTGGTAGAGTTTTCAACCAACAGGGTGGCTATCATGTGAGTGGGATATAAGTAAGTGCTCTTTCTGTGCCCAAAGTAGTTGAGAGGGAAACCCAACAGCAGTTTGCTTATTTGAAGAGTTTGTTTTCCTCTAGTCTGGAATACAGGCCATGTTCTTTTAGGGTAATTCTTGTTCTTGCTACACTCCATGTGATGGGAAATTCTTAGAAAAGTCTCAGGGGCAAGAGGTGTGTTTAGCTGCTACACACTAGTGCTCGAAAGGAGCATTGAGGATCCTGGAAGGTATTTTTACAGGTAGTCTTTCAAAAAATAGCCTTAACTTCTCATTAGGGAATGGTCATTTTAAATTGAAAGTAGAAAATGTAAAATATTGATTACATATGCAAATACAAGAAATGTACATCTGTATACTAGCTCTCCAGAAGCCTGTAGGTAAAAATTGATTTAAATCACATTTTTCCTTCTAATGTGGCACAAGAAGTAGTGGTTTTGCTCTTGACGAAGTATATATGAACCCGTAAGTCTATGAGCTTGTGGAAAGAGCTTTACTCCAGCTATATTGTTAAATGAAGTCACATTGGAAATCTTCTGGATCTCCCTTTCCTAAGTAAGGGAGATGTGTTTGTTATCCGGACACAGCAGGAAGCAGTACCATGAAGTTCAGTATGGGATTGATCCTTGTTGTTTATCAAACGCATACTGTATAGCAGGTTTTACTGCAGTCTATACACACTAGAAATAAACAGCAGCCCGACGCTTAATGTTACAGTGCCACTTGTACTGCCTTTTCAATGTATTTGCTGAAGCTGCAACACTTTTTTGCACTAAGATTTAGATAATTCAGCCTTCCTCAACTGAAATCATCCTGCAGCTCTCACTGGTGGTACAAAGCTAAAGCCTGTTTTCCTCCCAGCTCATTGAAGGCAAACGTCTAGGGTACAGGCTTCATTGTCCATTGCATCCATTGTTACTTTTTGGGTGCAGTTTGAACCATTGCCAGCTATGGTTTTGGTCCAGAAACTTGTCAAACCAGCTTACGTCTCTATCTTCTTATAAGGACTGGTCAGGGAGATAGCAAGACTGTAAGACAATCCACATTATCTTATGAGATTTTGTGTATATAATAAGCTCTGAATAATTACACAATAAAGTAATCATCCAGCAAATTATTATGTTCCTCAGTAGGGAACCTCAGTAATAGGTCTGGCATAAATAGAACTTTTTTTTTAATAGCCAGTGTCAAAGGGCTTTAAGTATTAGCAGTATTTATCTGAAGTTGAACTGATATCAAGCTCATTTTCCAGTTCTTTGTAGGATGAAAATTCTTTCCTCAGAGTGAATCCTTAATGATGAATTGAAGGTTTGCTGTGAAGCTTCATTTCAATGTTTATTCCCTTCCTCCACAGTGGGGTGCAGGATTGCAGACATTAGTCTCAAATTATGCCTTATTAAAGATTGTGAGTAGCCAGTAGCTACTCTGGTTCTTAACCTGATGATATTATGGGTTCATGCGCAAAACAAGGGAATCAACCAGATTCGCTCATTTTGTTGCATAAAGGTAGCTGGACTTCTGCAAGCATCTTAGTGGATTGGATTCAGTTTTGATATTGGTCAAGAATATACCTGTGACAATAGCCAGCATTTTGGGAAGGTTTTGCATTTGTCTTCTGTAGCCAGTAAACTTATTTCTTTGGCTATATATACAAGCAAAACCAGTTTACTACTTGCAACAGGAATGCACTGTGCAGGGTACCGGAATTGTAATATTTATAGATGTAATATTTTCTGATGGAGTTGCTGTACTTTGCAGCATTTCTGCTTACTTTTGAAAGCTTGCAGTTATATTTTTTTTTGGCAGAACGTGTGCACACGTACACGCACAAAGCGCGTTATCAGCCCAAATCTTCAGGCGAAATGTGTGAGCCCAGGTGTCGTGTTTCTAATGCCCTCTGCATGAAATGTGAAATAATTGCTAAAGTGTCGAAACTATGTGTATGTTTATGAAACGTGAAGCACAGGCACAGTGTGTGATTGCAAGTGTCTTATGAAAATGTGCATGTGGTAAGGCCACACTGTCTTCAAAATAAACTTTTCATGTTCTTCAACTTTAGACTTTTCAGTCTTCAAAAGTGGTGTGAGTGACAGAATACCTTAAATACCTCTGTATGTGTGTATATTCCGTAGGTGTAAAACCACTTGTACCAAGCTAACGTATTGCAAAGGAGAAACATCTGCTGAATTAATTTTCATTAAGTAGATGGTTTTTTAAGTTTCTGTGTTGTGAAACAGTGGCCTCCCAGCCAAGAGGAGAGGAAGCATATGAGTATAGCGACCTGATAAATAAATGGAACAAGTGAATCATATGCAAACAGGCATGAGTGACAAAGAGATAATAGAGGGAAAGCAAAAAGCGCTTGTACACAGAGTACTGTGGATGGTGCCTACCTCTCCATCATGGCCCCAAACCGCTAGAAGAATCAAAGGCTTCATTCTTACTGGAGAGACTGAAGGAAGTTGGAGTTCAAAGATAGCTTTGAGTCAAAAAGCATGGACTAGAGGGAAATAGTACAGTCACTAAGATGAGTAACTTCAGATAGTGTTTGAGTGTCTGAGATGTCATTGAGAACTGCTGCTTAGGAAGGTGCCTGTCTTAGTTCTATTCTCAGAATAAAGGCAAATGAAATCAATACCTGAAGTGAGCTGCTCTGGGTGCAGGTTGTCATTACACCCTATTTACTGGTCCCTGTTGAGCCTCTTTTTCCATGTATGTGATGCTGGGACTTCTAAGGCCACATACCTTGGCTGTCTTGTGGTAATAAGCCAAGCCATTTTCTAGATCCATCCTTCCTAATGAATTATAGAGAAAGAAACTATTCTGTTCCTTGACTGGTTAAGACTTAGAAAGGCAATGAAAGCTCTTGTGTAATTAACCCTTGTAATTGTCTTCAACTTACAAAGCTATAAATTGGCATGAATGCTAAACGTATGCTCTGATCCTTATCACCACTGAATCACCTTGAAGCCATGATTGAATGTTTTTTGGTAATGCATGGATACAAGAGATGTCAAGTCGAACTGTTCAGAAAGCTGAATTCAAAACAAGTTTTTCTAACAGAAAAAGTTGTTTTGACTTAAACTCTTTGTTTGCAAATATGGCTCTACCAGTATTGCTGCAAATATTTGCATTATTTCTCCAAACCTTATCAATTTCCTTGCCCTAAGAATAAAGGCTGAGTAGGAGCCTGGGTAACTTGTAAGAAATGCATATCCTGGAGATAAATGTCAGTGTGACATCTCTTGGGATTAGATGTTATGTAAGGGTTTTTATAGGGTGCTTCTGATAGAACATGACCAGCTAGGAAACACTGATTTCTAGCTGTACCTTAGAACTGTTCCACTCTGATCTGCTAAGTCCCATGGGACTTTAAAAGTAATTTGGTTTCTGTACCATTGTTTTTGCCTCCCTCAAGCTCTGCCTGCCAGAAAGAGTGTTAGTGCAGTGGCACGTGTCTAGTTGGAGGCCAGTAACTAGCAGCGTACCCCAGATGTCAATACTGGCTGTAACGCCGTTCAGTATCTCGATTAGCTGTCTGTAGCATGCAGTGGAGTGTGCTCCAGGCAAGTTTTCAGATGACACAAAACTGGGGTAGATGGCTGGTAGCACCAAAGGGTCGTGCTACCATCTACATAGACAAGCTGGAGAAATGGGCTGACAGGAACCTCATGAAGGCAAAGCCTTTTACCTGGAGGAAGGAACAGCCCCAGGCACCAGTATTTCCCAGGAGCCACCCAGCTGTAGAGAAGCTTGGCAGAAAGAGACCTTGAGGTCCTGGTAGATACCGAGCTGAACATGAGCCAGCAGAGTGCCCTTGCTGCAAAGAAGGCCAACAGTATCCTGGGCTGCATCAGGCAGAGCACTGTCAGCACGTCATGGGGGGTGATCCTTCTTCTGCTCAGCACTGCTGAGGCCACACTGACAGAGTGCGTCCAGTGCTGAGCTTCTTAGTATAAGACACAGAGCTCCTGGAGAGGGTTCAAGGCAGGGCCATGAATAGGATGAAGGGACTGGAGCACCTCATGTATGAGGAAAGGCTGAGAGAGCTGGGACTGTTCAGCCTGGAGAAGAGAAGGCTCAAGAGGATCTCAGAGGTGTCCGTAGATATCCAAAGGGAGGGTGCGAAGAAAGCAGAGCCAGGCTCTGTTCAGTGGTGCCCAGAGACAGGACAAGGAGCAATGGGCACAACCTGAAAAAAATACTGAACATGAGGAAACACTTTTTTACTATGAGGGTGACTGAGTACTGGCACACCTCACTCAGAGAGGTTAAAATTTCCATTCTGAGACATACTCAAAAGCCAACTGGACGTGGGCCTGGGCAAACAGCTTAGGTGGCCTTGCTTGAGTGGGGGAGTGAGGATGAAACAGGTGACTTCCAGAGGTTTCTTCCAACCTCAACCAGTCAGTGAATGTGAATAAATAAGCTTCTCCCTGGGACCTGAAGAATTTTATGGGTTTCCCCTATCATCACTTGCTACTTGGAAATATAACTCATGGGTCTGGCATGGGAAGATGCTCTTAAAGTGTAATTCAACAACTGGTCCACTTCACTAGCAAATCTGGATTTTGCCAGTCTTGATTAATTTCTATTTCCAAGGTGCATGAATTTGGAGAATGAATGCACTATGGGAGAGCACAGAAAATGAATGTATATTCCCCTAAACGAGGTAGAATTGCTAAAACAGATAACATACATTACTAAAATATACAGTAGAATTAAAAGGATCACTGAACTATTGTTTTCATTCAGACAAAGGAAAAAAGCATAATATGAATCTATTGCTCTTGTTCAAAACATATTTCATAGCAAATGAATAGTTTCTACAGTGTTATGCAGTTTGATGGACATTTTTCCTTGTTTGTTTTTAATCTCAGCAAATGTAACAAGATCTACCAAATATCCCCACCTTAATTCACACATGCACAAACAGGAATTCATAAGAACCTCTACCTCCCTGGCTTTTTAATGTGTTATTTCTTGTTTTATTTTCAGTGACTTAATAAAACCAAACAAGTGTTCAAAGAAAAGAGCAAAGGCAAATTTACATCACTTTGAATGTTTTCTGAAAGTATGAATTCAAAGGCTACATACTTTGAGCCTTCAGTGCTCCACAATTAACATCATGTAAGATACCATTATGCAGGAATATGGTGGAAAACCTTCTGTTCTGAAGATGTTAGACCTATTGGATTGAATAATTTTTTGCCACAAAAATAACAAAAAACATTGCTGAAAACTCCAACTTCCTTTTAATCAGAGAACAAACAGAATAGGCAAATATATACATATTATTCCTGAATCCCCATTTTTTTTACCTTGTTCTCTCAGATTTTAAGATCGTTTGATCTAACTCAGATCCTAGTCCACCAAAATCCCTGCCCTTTTCAAATCTTCTATTCCCCTTCATGAAAACAGATCATTCTCCTGTGAACTGGTTGTAAAAAGAAAAAAATTGGACAAACAAAAGGAAACTCCGCCAATTTGTTTCATACCTGGGAAAACTATTTCTCCAAATACACCATACATGGTTTTGATACTACTCTCTTTTTAAGATCTCCAGTAGTCCTGCAGTAAGACAACTAGAGCTGGCTTTCTAAAAATGTTCTAAATCAAATAACTTGATTTATTTTATCTTTCTAGATATTGATTATGATATTGTAATCTCTGACAAGTGTGGAAACCAAGTAACTGCACAGTGGATTAGACCACGACCTCAGAGACAGTCCTGTTGGTGATTGCATTCTAACAGTTGTCAACAACAAACTTCAATTAAATGCTTAAAAAAAGAATGCATAAAAAAAAGAGGTTTTGTTTCTGGAACTCAGTGGCTTGGGGGATTCCTAATGGTCCCATGATAACATGTCTTCTTACTCCTACTCTTTACCTCCAACTGAATGAATGCGTATATGGAAGATGTAAGTTACGTCCAGTTTTAGGATTCTGACAGGAACACCCTGCATATGATCTGACCTTGTAAGATGTCAAAGGACACTTGTGATTCAACATAAGTAGACATACTTTGCCACCTGGATATACTGTCCCATGCTGTGCAAAAGAATATCTGCCAGCGGTGTTACTGGTGCAGGTAAGACAAGGTTTTTCAAGTGAGGGGACTTAGAGTTCCACTTTCAGTGTCATTCTGATAATCTGACTAAGCCAACCCAGCATAAACTGATATAATATGGTGTATAATCATGATGTAAGACAGAATTAAGTGCAAGGAGTTCAAAATATCAATAGGTGAAATGCAGAATCAGTGCTAATGGCATCCTGTCAATCTTCATTAGCATGAGAGCACAAACTTGACTGTGTTCAAGATAGTAGGGACACAAAAATTACTTGTGCTTGGACTACACTAGGACAGAATTTTAGCAACACATTCCCCTGCCTTCCAATGATTTTTACTATTGAAATGCTATTTTAAAGATAGGTCTACTTTTCAGTGTTCTGAGATCCATGGTCTTCCCCATTCATTTACTCCTTGTAAATGGTTTCCTTGTCATACCCTTGTAAAAAGAGTCAATGTATTGCTCTGTTTTTTTCTGAGTCAACAGACTTTTCCAGCCTAAAGAATATGTGAGGTAGCCATAAAAAGAAATAAGTACAATCTGCTAAACTCTTTAGCAAAACAGTATTTCTGACATCCTAAAGGTTTCCTGGAAGTACCAAAGCTCTGTAGAGCCTCCAGACCTCCACAGATTCTGTGCATTCAAACTGGAGCAGATAGGCTTCACTCAAAACTACTTTTCAGTAAAGTTTTCAGTAAAACTCCGTCAACTTTCAGGTCACCTGTGGAACTAATCTGCAGTTCCTGGAGGCCTACCGAGCCTCCAAAGCAAAACAAATCTTCAGAACTGGGACCATGACCCTCAGTGGTGGCCTTGTTCAGCCAATGAAAACAAAACGCAGCTGCAAGTTTAATACCGGTTATAGTAAGTGGACTGCAGATCTATTGCCCAAGGTTCTTCAACAGAAAGTGAAATGGGCAGGCTAGTGTTTCTTCATTGCCTTACAGCATTCTCTTCCCCTGTGTGGTACTGTGTATCTCACTTTCAGCAAAAGTAACCATTGATGCACAGAGGAATGAGTTAAAGGATACCAGCTGAAAGAAAGCCCTGGAACTACAGACCAACACGTTTTTCTAAAGTCTTCTGCTAATGTTGTAAATAAAAAATAAGTATTAAAATTGCATATGGCATCTGACAGGAAAAGCACTGCACCTTCTATTTTCTCCATAGGGACCATGCCTCTTATCCTATGGACTTCAGAACTGCACTGCAGTATTTCTGCCTCTCAAACTCCTGAGCTCCTGGAGGCAGCATGCAGCCCAGGGAAGCTGGATTAAATATGTTCTAAAGTAACTTCAGCAAACTTTTACAGTGAGCTCTTTAAATTCAACATCCCAAGTGAGAAGAAAGAAAAAAACCTGTTTTCCAGGTGTTTGATTCCAAGCTCTCAAAGTTTTACTACAGGAGAGCACTTTCCCACTATTTAAAAAAATGCCACACACTTCACGTGTTTTCACAGAATCACAGAAAAGTTAGGGTTGGAAAGGACCTTAAAAATTGATATTAGAAAACAAGAAAAGGAGAAATATTCCTGCTGCAGAACCTATACTCTCACCAAAACTATATAAGTTAACATATTTGACTGAATCACAGTAGGCATCACAAGGAATTCATTTGATCTCTCCCTGTATCCTCCTCCAGAATAAGCTCCTTGAGTTTGTTATTTTGTACAGAAACACAAACAAAAATCTTATACAACCAGGAAAGTATTTGAAACTCATAAATACAGTTTCCTGACAAAATGAAAGAGTTCTGAATTTGTCTCCTTTTTGTCTTTCTTTATTACAGCCAAATAAAAGGAACAGATGTTAACATACTTCAGCCAAAACTGAAGACTTTATGGTCAGAGTAAGCAGCCCAAGAAACATGTCACTACAGTACAAATAATTCTGAAATGGATAAATGAATACAGGAACATACAACACTACAAAAAGTTGACAGGACAATCTGTTTGGTAACAGACATGTCTGACTCTTGTGTATATTTTTAAAGTATGCTATCAAGTTTTCATTTCCATAGCAATTGCCCCCTCTCCAGGCAGTCCACAGGCAAAGTGCCACCCTGAGTTACACCAATCCAAACGTACAGGATGTCTAGCAATAACTGGTCTCAGCATTTGATCTCTCATAGTAAAATGAGAGATCTACAAGGATGAAGTTTGCTCTGTGACACCTAATTAGTAACAGCCTTCATAGTGCAAGTCTGCTTCTTTTCATATTACTGTAAATCTCACCTAGTCTGCTCTGGATCAATATGCTCTGTGTACAAACAAAAGACTCTTCGAGTCACCCAGTAACTATGACGCCAGCAGGACCAGAGATCTGCAAGTTAAGCAGGTACTTGGTTTCATATATGTCCTGCTCACAGCATTGCTGATAAGAAAAGGTCATGAAATATCAAATTAAGGCCTCAAAACACATCTATTTCAGCAGCTGTTCCTTATTACCACTCATGTTGTTGCTGCTGCTGAGACTATCAGGAAATTTTTGTGTTAGTGTAATCAGAGCTAAAGCAATTCTGTACAATGTCTTTAAATAATGCTGTGATATGCATAATGCCTCCCATTTTGATGGATAGATCATCCCTAGCAGTTACTAATTGCAATTTAGTTAATTATAATGTTGGTATGTAACAGTAGTACGTAGGCTTCCATAGTATAGTAGCAGAAGCAAAAAGCATTAAATCCATAGTTTTGCCACTTAACATAGCAGAACTGAAGAGATGAAATATTTGGAATAGCACAATTATACAGAAAGATTCTGTCTTTTAAAAAAATCAGTTAGTAAAGGAAGAAACAGTATATTTTGAAACTTAATTCAGGGAAGGGATTGCAGAAAAGTCACCAAGTATAAGTTGATCTCCCCAAAGGCAGATTTTAGGAATGTTGCATATACATACAGCATATCTTTACTGCAGACCCTATGAAAGTCATCCATAAGAGAGGTTTTCTCAGAAAAAAAAGGTGGTGTTTTTTTCCCATCTAAATGAAATTAATAATTTAATACAGAGTGACAAAATGTTCCACCTTAAGAGATCGTCACATACACTGTAGATCTTAAAAAGGCACTTGAAAAATAACTGAGAGTTAAAAAAAAAGGAATGGCAGCACAAATAAAAGCACAGTGGAAACACAGATAAAAGCAAACCTTTAATACAGGGGAATAAACCTACTTGTGAAGAGTTTATGGGGTTTGGATTAAATTATACTGGTCTGAGTTTAATTAATTATAGAATTTGGGATTATCTCCACTCAGCTGTGGACTGGGACATTCTTAACTCCCAAAGTGAATATGCTTATCCAAACTGCCGCTCAAAACTTACAGAAGAGTCAGTTCTTATTCATGGAGACAACTGTGAGCAGAAAAATTTCTAGAAACTCCACAATTAGAACAGCATCCTCATCTTTATGATATGCTCAAGGCAAAGTAATATTTTCACATGAATAGAAAATTCAGAGAGAAAAGAAGCTTCAACATGTAGTTTAAAAACAAGCAAAAGAAAAGCATTTTGGTGGTGGGGTTTGGATATTTTTATCACTTGGTTATTTAGGATAAGGGCAAAGCACACTTCATTCAGCAACATTTTTTTTTTATCTGAATAGCAAAAAATGGAAAGATTTAAGAAAGAAATTTCAAAGCTTTGTCTAAAAAGGAAATTTTTCTAAATGATAACATTCAAAGGTACATAGAATATGAATGAAGTCCGGCAGTCTGGTACAAGCTGCTTCTAGCCATTGCAGTCCAGGAAATGGCTTTCTTGTATTGACCTTGAAGCGAAAAGTTGAAAACTTTTATCAGCTGAAGCTCAACTAGCCTCTAAGTGTTCTTTGTGTACAGAATAATTAGAGGTGAGTCAGTTATAGGTGTCTAGATCTGCTTCATGAAGGAAGAGACCTAAGATCAGCAATACTTTAAACTGTATAAGGATGCACATATTTTGCATATTTGACCCAGCCTTACCCAGGTATGTGAAGTGAGTGCTGATTTACTAATATTTCATTTAGAAAAATAAGTACATCCTCCAAGCAGGAGGCCACTATTATAGGGTGTTTTCTCAGCCTGAGTCAATAAACCAAAAACTGCATTAGGAAGGAGATTCATGATGCAGACATGGATATGAAACCATAAACTCTTTCATCTATAAGTCACCAGTTCAAATCTGTTTCTTTTGATCTGTGAAAAAGCAAATGTTATCCAGTTTCTTTTTGGTGGCCCACATGAAGCAAGTTTACAGTCTCAGCCAGGAGAATACCACCCATGTTAGTAGATAATGTCAAAGATCCAAGTACTGGATGAAAAAGCAGAATGAACTGAGATGATCAGTTCAGTAGGATGCCTGTATATGGATGGAAGAACTGAAACAAAATCTGTGTTTCTGTTCATCTTGATCTGTAGATTATTAAAATAATTTAATTCTGATGAATTATCACTGTCACCTTTTACTAATATTACAAATATGTACTTGATAATAAAATATACTAATTAAACAATATTTTCCAACTTCCACTGAAAAATCAGTTTACAAAGAAGTATTAACAGATCAACTTACATAAAGAAAAAGCAAGGCTAATGCCTTGGCAAAAAAGAGGCCTTTTCGCATTCTCTGTCCATTGGACAATGCATGAAGTAGTACAAAGGGAGAGAGCAGGTGCCTGCAACTGCAGAAATACTTATAAAAATGCCACGGGTTCTGTTCCAACATTACTGTCTCCGATAACGATTTAGAAAATGGGGTCACTGTTCCATTTTCTTTATTTCACAGATGTCAGACAAGGTAGGTGTAAGTTGGATATACCACATGGTAAAAAAACAACAAACAAAATCTTTAAAAACGTTAGCGGCAGGAAATATTAGGAATTGCTCTTTGCCCCTACTCTGTTACCACAGCGTGTCTTTACACTTTTGAAAAAGAGACAACAAAGAAGTTGATGGCAGAAGCTGTGATTATGGAAATGGCAGCAGAGACATGAGCTGGTTTAAGATTTTAACAAGAGTCCATAGCTTCATACTGATTTTCACCTTTTATCAGTATCAAGAGATTGGTCAAGATTCATGTCACCTCTGTATTTATCACCTTTCTTTCCTAGTCCATATTGCAAACTCTTAATATGCTGATAAGTGTTTGCAGATATTTTTATTGCAGTGAATGTGGCTGGATTTGTTTGAATGATCTCACAAAAATCAAAGAGGCTTATGGCACAAAATAAGCAGAGTTAATTAACTATTATCTGTAATACATGACCCTTCTGCATTGAAATGTTTTGCTTTGGCAGTCCATCAGTATAACTGTTTCTATATTTCAGCTTCAATAAAAAGCTCTGTAAAAGACTACTAACTGAGGCCAATTCTACAAGGTGGTAAATGGGAGTTAGCTGTTTAT